>QMIH01005041.1:1709-12523 GCA_003987875.1 Clarias batrachus
ATATAATGACATTTGGCAGATACCTATCGAGAGCAACATAGTTTTTTTTTTAATTATTATTACTTTTTTTATCCAAAAGAACCAGAAGAACCAGCTAGAGAGAATGGAAGGACATGACTGATGATGAAGATGAATGAACAGATTGTTATTAAGGCAGAAAGGCATTAATCACTTTAGCACAGCTATTATAAGCTGAGTCGAGGAGAGGAGAGTGTGGTTTGAGTGAGAGGTTGTTTGTAGGGGAAAAATGTTTCACTTTGACTAAGAGAAAAATAAAAGTCACCTCTTTCACAGGAAACATGACTGCGGTTTTCACCCAATGCCAGAACGATTTGCACGTTTATCATTTCATAGTCAAACTTACAACCAAATTAAATAAAATGAAAACAAAGAATGATCAGCTTCATTAAAACTGATTATTAATCAACACAGCACAGCACACACAATATGCATTGATCTTAAATGTGCCTCATCAATAGCACGACCTGTACTTCTTTATTTTATTGCCTGTGTTTGTGGTGTGAAGTGATAGTACACAATTTTCATTGTAGATCATTTTGAAATGATGCTAGAGAGAGCAATTCAAAAGCTATTCTGCAAGTCACCACACAGCTACTGTCTACACCTGTTTGTCTTTTACATGTAAAGGGTGACAATAAGGAACAGGATTTGTAAGACAGAATAGTTAGAAATAAGACAACGTGTGTTTTTTTCTTCTCATAATTCAGCTTGACATTGCTGCATTTAACTCTCAACTGATGATACAGCTTTTTTCAGTTTCAGCATATTTATTTTTACCTGGTCACAGTGTACTGACACCCCACCAATAGACTGATAATATTCTTAGAAATGGTAGGATGGTAATAGTAGGATAGCATTCTTTCTTTTACTCCCTGACCATAAAAACCAACATGAGCATGTGTTTTTAATAGAGACACTACAAAGGACTTCTGGTTGCTCTAGAAAAGGTGTTTGCAAAGCTCTCCAAGGAGAGCTGGGCAGGGGCGGATGGCCAAGACAGAGAGAAGAGCCCACATGGGCCCACTCCACCACACTGCCTGCCACCTTCGCTTGCGAGCCTCGCGCCCCCATGCAACTAGGCCCTGCCTCTAGACACGCATGTGCACACCTTCACTATTTTCTTTCCCCTTTGTCCCTTCCTCCCTCCTTAAAACCTTTCCATTCTCCATATTTCCAAATAAAATGACCCTTTTTCCATAAAACCCTGCCTCATTTCTGTGCGTCTGTGATGCCACCCATGCAAAAGATCTAACATGCTGAATCAGACATTGAGTTGAGTCCTAAGTTAAGGTCTTAATCACATACAGACAGTGCCAGCAGCGACAGTAAGTTTGGAGCTAAGGGAGGGACAATGTCACACCGTGTGCCAGTTATGGGCACGCACCTTGATCTTTTGTCATTCCTTGCTCACTCTGTAGGCTCACTAAGTGGGGAATCTTCCCCTTCTGCATGTGTACGAAGGGGAAGGGCGGCTTGAAAAGGGAATGTAATAATCTTTAATGGGCTTCCTCTACGTTATAAAAACAAGGCGAGAAGTTTGGCTCGAAATCCTGGAGATTTATCCCCTAAAGAGCAGAGTCATGCGGTGGAGTGGGGTTGTGTAATGTGCCCTGGTGACTTTAAAGGCAAGAAATGAATGCAGCCATTAAATCCCTGCTTAAAAGACAGCCGTGAGAGGACTGCCTGAGCTCCTGCACCACTTTCACTTACTTCTATTTTTAGATATGATTCCAGAGTCTGGAGGAAGAGTGAATAGGCACGGAACAAAATGTCCTTTGTGAAGATTCCACAGTCCACCCTAGTAATTTAAGGTGCATGTCATTTGTGTAGGTGTTGGTCCTCTGTGTTTAACCAATCAGATGTATGATTAACCAATTATACCAAGCAGGTGTTAATGTAACACATGTCATATGTAGGTTAAAATACAGGCCATGACCGACTTTATGGTGAAATGTGTAACATCTGTACCACCGCAGCACGGGGAAATAAGATCTAGCTCACCGGATTACTGAGTTGACTCTTTATCCCCACTTAGTGTGTCTACGTGTGAATTGTCTACACTTTAACACTAATGAAGAGCACCTGTGTACCTTCCGTTTGTCTACCTATATATTCCGGTCGAACCCGTAGCACTTTGTCTGTTCACTGTCGTGCACCTTCCGTAATTGCTTGCATGTKTTTGCCTGAACCACATCTCTTCTCTATTTCCCCCAGGACTGAGCGGYGTCTGCAGGTGTGRYTTTGTTTGTGCGGYGAGGAGTCATCACTCCGGACCAAGTCCGCTGGCCTACGAGCCTGTTTTGTTTTGTTTTTCTTTCGTTTCCTTTTTCCCACCTGCAGACCCCAGCCGGGGAGAAGCTGCTTGTGAACTTTTGTGTTGTTGATTTCTTTTTCTTTACAATTTAAATACTAAAAGAAATAACTGAATAAAAGCAAGCTAACCATGGAACCTGCTTCTGCGTCCGCTTCCTGCGACATAGACCTCACAAAATGGAACACATCATGTCTAGTTCCCTTCAACATCAGAAGAAGAACAGAAAAGCAAAAGAGCAGTGAGAGAGCAATGGAAAGGAAGAAAACTAGCTTATGGTTTCTGTAGTTTTATATGACAAAGCTGATTGATCACACTTCCTTTAGATGGAAAAATAACATTATTAGAAAAATAAGTCATATACCTCAATCCTGCAATACAAGACGTTCTTCATTGGTTAATCATCATTATTTGTCGATGCTTGTTTGTTTTTGCTATTTGAGGTGATGTGATTATTTTTAATTTATGTGTAATGTTTAATTGAAGGCAAGGTTTCCATTATCTCAATTTATAAAGATTATGCTTTAATGGCCCTTTTTTGTGTAATTGTAGGAGTAGGTCATCCTACACACACTCATGCTACCGTATGCTGTGTAACCACACTGGCTTACTGCTGCGGGACTTTATGCTCACATACAGAGTTAAATTTAGAGAACCAGCCAAGTTCCACCTAGCAGCATTGGTCATATCCTGTACCCTTTACTGAAGTTGTCACAAATATAACAGATAACATCTGTAAAGAGGTTGTGCGTTAAGAGGTTTGCACAAGATGAAAAAAGAAGAAAGAATCTGCCAAAAGCATCTACAATGGAAATATGACCACTGGAATGTGACCGCTGGGCAATGAAAGAAGGTGTCCTTTTCTAAATAGCAGTCCTAACACACTGTAGCATAGTTGTTCATAGTAATTGTACAGACATAAATAGCTATCTCAGCCTGACTAAAGAAGAGATCTTAAAACTGAAACACAAACAGGATGGCATCCTAGGATGAGAGCATTTTGATATCTTCTCTAACAGCAATGACCTCATTCAGTAGGGTCGATATGATCCATGGAGGCCCCATTTCACAACTTGCAAGACTTGAAGTATCTGCTGTTGATATTTTGGTGCCACAAACCACTATATACCTTAAAAAATCTAGTGGAGCTCATTCCTCGAAAAGCTGTTTTTTTGCAACACAACAGGATCTACAAAATATTAGACTGGTGGATTTAATGTTATTGCTGACTGATGTATATATGAGTCTATGAATTCTAAACGGTCCTATATGTAAGTCTATACAGTCATAAAGAAAATTAAAATGTTCCCTCTGTATGTGTTTAATATGCTAAAAAATAAGAATTGTTTGGTCCTGAACAACTTCTATAAAAAAATAATAAATACATAAATAAAAATAATCTTACATATAAGTAAATGAATATTTCAAAATGGAATAGAGAAAAATAAGTTTAAAGAATATTTAGAAAATATATATTATGGTATGACCTGAAGTTCATTGTTCTCACAATTACTGCCAGTTTTCTCCGGTCCTGTGGCTGCAAAACAGGCCCAAATCACCACCTCTCAACCACCATGGCTGTCAGGTTTGTTGTGGGTTGCTGTGTTTTCTAGACATGTGTTTTACACATTGCCTTGTTTACTGCCTTGCACTGTTTGTACACTAAGACTTCATGCACTTTGTTATTTTAGTATGTTTTTTGTTATATCTAACTTTGTGTAGTTCTGTGATGCTTTATGTACCTGTATATGGTTGAAGTGATAATAAAATCTATTTTGAGTTTAATATCCTAAGACATGAAACTTTAGTATGTCAACAATTAAACACATTTTTAATCAATTTCTGTGGAGTGTGTACCATACATGCCCCTGTGAATGAGCTTTTTCTAGAAGCTACACAAATTAACCATAATATTATGACCACATTCCTAATATTGAAACCAACTGCCTGTTGCCACCGTAACAGTGATGCGCTCCTTTTTTATCACAAACAGCACTAACCATTTCATAAATCTGATCTACACTATTCAACTTGATCAGACTGCATGTGCATTAGTGAGCCTTGGCCACCCATGACCCTGTTAATGGTTTGCTGGTTTTCTTGGAGCACTTTTAGTGTGTCCTGAACACTGCAACCTGGAAACATCCCACAAGAGCTGCAGTGTTTGTGTTGCTCTGACTCCAGACTAACCCAACTAGACATTACAACCAGACAGGCTCTGTTCTCCAGCCATCACAATTTGTTTCTTGTTAAAGCTACTCAAATTCTTATGCTTGCTCATTTTTTCTATAACATCAGCTTCAGGAACAAAGGTTGACTCGCTGCTTGATACAAAATATTCCACACAATAAAAGTACTAAAAGTAGCTACTGTGAGAAAACCTAAATTGTACTGGTGTGACGGCGGGCTCAGAGCCAGCACTTTTCAAGGCACTATTCCTTCTCGCTCGGAAGAGAGACTGAGGCACCTTCAGCACCATGGACAACTACGCAGGGGCGGGGTGCCGGAATACACAGCGGCTGGTCGCTCATCATCATTCACCCTCCCGCAGTCGACGCCTGTCTATAAAAGGCCCTCGGCCGGAGCCCTCTGTGAGTAGGATCCAAATGACGTCATTTGTAACGCCTGTTTCCTCTCTCTCCACTTCAGACTCGGATCTCCCTGAAGGAAAACCCGCTCATCGGAGACTTCCGCGGAAGGACCAAACCCGCACCGCGACAGCCTCCCCGGCTTTTCTGAGACACAGTGCGCCGCGTCCAAAGGGACCCGACTCTTCACCCTCCCGTGGAGGCTGCATCTTCTGCACCTCCCCGCTCTCCTCACCCCCGAGCACTCCCAACCTCTAACACCGTGTGTGTGTGAACGTGAGTGCGTGTGTGTGTGTGTGTGACCACTTGACTGCACAAAGTGAAACTGAAAGTAAAATAAATAAACACAAAAGAAGAGCACTGCATACCACCTCCCCATGTCTGCTGTCGTCTGTGTTTACCTGTATTTCCTGGTTTTGCGACAACTGGCTGGAGGACTAGGCCAGAGCAACTCCAAAAAAATACAGCTCTTGTGGTGAAACCAATAAACTAGTGACAGGGTGATGACTGGCCAAGGCTCACTGATTCACATAGAGAGTGAAGGCTGGCACATGTAGTCTGTCCCAATAGAAGAGCTAGTCGAGATCAAATGGAGAAAAAAAGGTTAATGCTGATTCAAAACTGAAAGATGTCAGAACATACAGGTCATTACTGTTTTGGTGGCAACTGGACCTACTCTATAATATAATTACATTATAATTACAGTGGTACAGCTGATCTGTTTATATTGTAATTAAATGGAGTGTATTAAACGTGTGATTTGTAGCTGACCTTCTATCAGAACTGCTACAGCTCAGAATAAAACAGGACTCTGATGTACAGGTGAATATTATGTTGCTTTGGATGACTGCATTAAGCAAAAATCTCACTGTGATGCAGATATGAACATATTCAGTAAAGAAATAAAATACTTGACCTTTAACCTTTAAGTCATTAACAGGAAATGGTACTGCTGATCACAAATATTCAAGTTTTTTTTCTTTTTTCATAGAAAAAGTGTTTGTTTGTTTGTATGTGTGTGTGTGTGTGTGTGTGTGTGTGAGAGAGAGAGAGAGAGAGAGAGAGAGAGAGAGAGAGAGAGAGAGAGCAATTTTCTAAATATATAAAAGGTGTGAAAATGTTTCATTTGTGTAAAATAGAGTCATCTGGTACATGTAGTGAGCTGGAACTTTCAGATCTGACACAGGTACACACACAAATGCAAACACACACGCACACATACAAACACATACACAAACACAAACACACATACACACACACTCACAAATGTGTACACACACAAACACACACAATCAAACATATACATATGCAGACAAACAGACATGCACGCACACACACATACGCACACACACACACACACACACATCCTCATATACTCACACACACACATCTTCACATACACACACACTTGAACACTCTCTCTCTCACACACTTCAATTCAATTCAATTCAATTCAATTTTATTTCTATACCGCTTTTAACTCAAAGCAGCTTCACAGAAATGAAAAGAAAATGAGAAGAAGACTTATGGAAATGTATATATGTGTAAGAAAAATGTGACTAGATAATGAGATTGTCCCTGATGAGCAAGCCAAGGGTGACGGCGACAGTGGCAAGGAAAAACCCCCTGAGATGGCAATAGGAAGAAACCTTGAGAGGAACCAGACTCAACAGGGAACCCGTCCTCATCTGGGTGATAACAGATAACAGAAATTGTATAACATCATGTGTGTTATGCAGATGAAAGTTCGATATAACAGAAGTTAATTTAAATTAACACAAAGTCCAGTTCAGCTCAGGGATGAGTCAGCAGGTGCAGAGGGCAGATGGGGGTCTCGATCACTGGGAGCTCAGGAGCAGCATGTGTAGTTCCAAACCATCATGAAGCAGAATACAGTTGGAGCTGGTCCTTCTCTGGATGCCTCAGGAACCTCGCAGGGTCGGCCTCGGTACTGAAGCTCCAGATGCCTCGGGATGGGTGGAAAAATAAAGAGCAGGTGAAAAGAATTAGCGTGGTTGCCATTCAGGATAGATGTACTGGAGTATGAGCTAAAGAAATTAATTATGTGTATGCCAGATTAAAGAGATGCGTCTTGAGTCTACTTTTAAATTGGGAAACTGTGTCTGAGCCCCGAACACTGTCAGGAAGGCTATTCCAAAGTCTTGGAGCTAAATATGAAAAAGCCTTACGTCCTTTTGTAGATTTTGATATTCTGGGAACTACCAGTAGTCCGGAGTTTTCTGATCTTAAGGAACGTGGTGGATTGTAGCGTATCAGAAGACTGGTTAGGTATGTAGGAGCGAGACCGTTTAGAGCCTTGTACGTAAGTAATGCTATTTTGTAATTAATTCTAAACTGAACAGGTAGCCAGTGAAGGGATGATAATATTGGGGTTATATGATCATATTTTCTGGATCTAGTGAGAACCCTGGCAGCTGCATTTTGGACTAACTGTAGCTTGTTAATTGAGGATGCAGGACAGCCACCCAGTAGTGCATTACAGTAGTCCAGTCTGGAGGTCATGAATGCATGAACCAGCTTTTCTGCATCAGATACAGATAAAATGTTCCTAAGCTTGGCAATATTTCTAAGGTGGAAAAAGGCTGTTTTTGTGATGTTGGAAATATGATTTTCAAAGGATAAGTTACTGTCTAATATTACACCCAGGTCTTTCACTGTCGAGCTGGTGGTAACAGTACATCCTTCTAAACGCAGGCTGAATTGTGAGAGCTGGTGTGTACTGGTTTTTGGGCCAATAAATAATATCTCTGTCTTATCTGAATTTAGTAAAAGCAAATTATCGGTCACCCAATCTTTTATATCTTGAATACAYTCAGTTAGTCTAGACAATTTGGGTATTTCATCTGGTTTTGTGGAGATGTATAACTGCGTATCATCAGCATAACAATGGAAACTAATCCCATGTCTTCTGATGATGTTACCCAAGGGAAACATATATATTGAGAACAACAGAGGTCCTAAAACTGACCCTTGTGGCACCCCATATTTCACTGGCATTACACCAGACTGTTCTCCATTCAGATCTACAAAATGGAATCGATCAGACAGGTAGGATCTAAACCATTTTAACACCTGTCCCTCAATACCAATGTGATTTTGTAAGCAATCTATGAGAATGTTATGATCTATAGTGTCGAATGCAGCACTAAGATCAAGTAAGACAAGAATTGAGATGCAGCCTTGGTCCGAAGCTAAAAACAAGTCATTTGMWATTTTAASTAGTGYAGTTTCTGTACYATGATGGGGCCTGAAACCTGACTGAAATTCCTCTGGGATATCGTTTTCCTGCAAGAATATGCATAATTGGTCTGAAATTATCTTTTCTAATATCTTTGATATAAACGGAAGGTTTGAAATTGGTCTGTAATTTATTATATTATTTGTGTCTAAATTAGATTTTTTAAGAAAAGGCTTAATAACTGCCAACTTGAAAGGTTTAGGGACACGACCTAGATATACATTAATGAAGAGTTGATTATGTTTAGAAGTGGCGCTTCAGTTATATTTATCACTTCTTTTAAAAGTCTAGTTGGGTTTGGATCCAGCAAGCATGTTGTTGATTTAGCTGAGGTGATAAGTGTCACGGTTACTGCTTGCCGGACGAAAGAGAGACATAAAAGCAGAGGTGAAGTGAACCAAAAGACTTTATTGAACACAACAGGTAACCAACGGAACAGAACGTGAACTTAAACCAGGGTGAACCATGAAAATGACAAACTAACCCAACTAGACATTACAACCAGACAGAGACAGACAGACTAGGAGACATGGAGCCAAGGAGAACACAGAGCTAGGAACTACACAGAGCTAGGAACTGCATCGAGCTAGGAACTACACAGAGAACCAGGAGAACACAGAACCAGGAGAACACAGAACCAGGAAGAACACAGAGTCAAACAACATACCAGAACAAACAGTAACCCTACACGAACAGATGCAAGACAAGGACACACGGAAACACAGGAACATTTATAACAAACACTAATTAGCAACCTCAGTTCAGGTGAGCGCCACATCACCTGACTGAGGTGCATTCTGGGAATTGAAGTCCACCAGAAACTACAAAAGAAAACAAAACACAAAATGTCTGTGGGCGCTTTGGCGCCCTCTGGTGGTATCCCCTGACAATAAGTTTATACAGCTCTTCCTGCCCTACACCTGTAAAGCACTGAAAATCTATTTGTGAAGAGCTTTAGACTGGACTGGATCATGAGATGATGTCAGAGGTTGAATTTCCATTATTTTCTTCCTGATACTATCGATTTTTTCATTGAAGAAGTTCATGAAGTCTTCACTTCTAAGCTGTGATGGGATACTCCCTGCAGGCATCTTAGGGTTTGTTAGGCTAGCCACTGTACTAAATAGGAACCTGGGATTGTTTTGGTTTCTTGCTATGAGTTGGATCAGATGCTCGGCACACAAACTCAATTTTCTAAATATATAAAAGGTGTGAAAATCCATAATTTGTGTAAAATGCAGTCATCAGGTGCATGTAGTGAGCAGTAACTTTCAGATGTGAAACAGGTACACAGACGCAAATGCAGACTCAGCCACATAAACATACACACACAGTCACAAACGTGCACAAACACACACTCACACACACACACACACACACACACACACACACACACACACACACACACAATAATATCAGTTATTTATTATATTCAGCAACTTCCTTGAATCTTAATATCTTTAGAATCATTAGCATACAGTTTTATAGAACCAATAAAACTAATCACACACAATACATATTAATTATTAGCATAGCCTATACTTTTCTATCCCTCTTCCTGGGCTTCCAGTATGAGGTGCTTATGCCCAGATACAGATAAAGCAGAATATGCCCAATATTCTGCTTTATTCTCAACTCTATATAGTTGAATTATATAATA
This sequence comes from Clarias batrachus, assembly GCA_003987875.1. Taxonomy (NCBI): domain Eukaryota; kingdom Metazoa; phylum Chordata; class Actinopteri; order Siluriformes; family Clariidae; genus Clarias; species Clarias batrachus. The sequence goes on from QMIH01005041.1 coordinate 11,549, forward strand.
TAGACTAAAAAACAGCAAGATAAAATAAAAAAGGCATATTAGGTTAGTAAAAATATTAAAATAAATTAAATTAAACATCTGAGAGAGAGAGAGAGAGAGAGAGAGAGAGAGAGAGAGAGAGAGCAAATGTGTTTTGTGGTCGACACAAGACTGCCAGTGTTTGTGTGTGGAGGGTGGTTTGGGGTGTCAGGTGGGTTAAAAGTGCTGATAGTGATCGTGATTAGCTTGTTATTTTGCACATCAGCACACTGCATGTCTACAGGAGTCTTTTAAATAAACATAATAATGGGATGGAATATTACAGTTTTGGCCTATTGCTTTCACACTTATTGTGTGGTGGGGGTGAGGGGCTATGGATCCCGTCTTCTATTTGGGTCTGGCCACAAGACCTCATCGACATCACAGACGATGTCCTCACCGGCCAGGCATCAGGGAAAATATCACCTTGTGTGCCGAATCCACACTTGAATCGATCCCACCTCCATCTCTCTCTTCTATTGCTTGCAAAAGAGTCATGCGGACATATGGTTGCTGATCATATACTTTCCACCGCCATGCTGAAAATAATTCATCAATTGTATTTAGAAAGGGGCTGTAAGGGGGCAGATATAAAAGTGTGAACTGGTTATGGTTGTTGCACCAATCTTGGACCAGAGCTGCCTGGTGGAAACTGACAGGGAAACTTTTTACTCTTTTACTTTTGACTCTTTTATTATGAAGTAATAAACTTATTCAACATCCCACCATCTTCAAACATTCTGACTTTATTGTGACTGCTTTATATTTTTTTAAAACCCTTTTATTGATTTGAGGGTATACTACTAGAGATGTTGTCTAAAGACTACAGTTAAGAGTTTCAAATATTTATTATAACACTTTAAGTCAAGGGATACTATGTACTGTATATATGTTACTTAACATCAAATGACAAGAGGATGGGCGTTTTACTTTGTCCAGAAAATTTTGTCAGTTAAA
>QMIH01005056.1:0-12352 GCA_003987875.1 Clarias batrachus
GTTGGGTTGTTTTTTAACCCAGCAGTTTTTAGAGTGTAGTTATTGAAATTTATTATTAAAATTATTTTTAAACAAATTATGTAAAATTATTAATTTTCTATACCCACTAAATTTCTATTTAATTACTGTTTGTATTTTGCAATTAATGAAAAGAGACCACCATAACTACCATTGGTCAGATATCATTATGGGACTAAACCATTTGGGGGTGATTTTTCCCTCTGATAGATTGATAGACTCATAAATTGATTGATTCAAAGCAGCTCATCTGGCATCAACAACCTTCCTTGATTACACACAAACGTTTGAACTTTTTCTTCATTTTGATCAGCTTTAATGTAATCAGTGATACTTTCTGTACGGCAGAACTCTCTGTCTAACTTATTAATACAAATAATAATAATTAAGATCAGGTATCTTATACTTTGCTCACAGTAAGTTGTACTACTTTTGCTATCAACCAAATACACTCCCTGTTCGGTAATCAGAAAGTTAATCACAGATAAGAAAAATTAGCAAAAGTAGATTGGATAAAAATTATGTTTTAAAGCAACATTAAAATCAGCACTCCCAATGTCACCGTACAAAACACTTACCATGGCTATAAAATCTGGTTTAAACCCAAAATTCTCCAGCAACATCCACAGATATTCATACTCAACCCAGCCAAATGCCTTTTCCTGGATCATACATATAAGATTGTCCAAAATGTCTCGAATTGTTGAAGATTGACCTCCCAGGCAAAAAGTATGTCTTTTCTAAGTGAAAGACTTGTTATATTACCTTCCCCATCTGTTTGCTTATGCTTTTAAAAACATTAGTTTGTGTAACATCTATCAGTTCTTTGTCAGGAAGCTTATACCTTTYTTTRGAAATAGGGTGAAGAAACTCACTTTGTCAGCCTGCCTTCCTTTACACTATCCTGCAACACGTCAAGCAAGTTCTGTCCTAGTAATGACCAGAAAAGCTTGTAAAAGTCTACTGTTAGCCCATCAAGACCAGGTGACAGCATATTCTCCATGTTGCTGAGTGCAGCCTCTAGTTCCTCAAGGGTCAGCTCCTATCAATCTCATCATCTCATCTCTATTAGTGAGGTTAGGAGGTTTATGGAAAAAAAAAAAACTTTACTCAATCCCGTGCTGCTCAACTGWACAGCTTTGAATAAAAGCTGACTGTCTGTGAACAAATTTCAGTGGGTTCAAATGTGGGGTTCCCTGTGCTTTTTTCTCAGAGCATGTATAAGCCTCAAAACCAAAAAAGGAATTAGTAACTCATCTTTGTTATGTTTTTAAAACTTGAACGTACTAGTGCACCCTGTACTGCCTTAACTAGCAGTTCAGACATTTTTTTTCCTTCTTGTGAGTTCCAGTGTGGCCTCAATTTCCTGTGAACTTCACAAAACCTTGGCATTCCACCACCTCAATATCCAATAATAACTCAATATAATAAATAAAAAGCTTTAAGAGGTCAAATTGTGAGTATACTATTAACAAAATCATTTAATTTGCAGTTTTGCCACATCTAACTACTGCTACAGGGAGGTAAATTCAAAATTCAAATCAAATTCAAATTTTATTTGTCACACACACATTCATACACAGTACGATATGTAGTGAAATGCTTAGGCGACTGCCCGTGACCATAGAATAGAAAACTATATTTTAAGTGTATTTACACAAAAGATACAACAAGAATATTGTAGAGGTAGATTCACCTAAGCATAAAATAGTAATATATAAAAAAATATACATAAGTGGTAATATTAAAGCCTAGGTGAACAGTACGAAAAATGAATATAAATAGAGATGTCCATCCAGGGGGTGTGCAAGAATGCTTTAAAGTGATTTTGTGCTTAAGTGACATGTGCTATAGAGTAAATTGCAATGTGGTGTGAAGGGTGTGCAAGATTGTCCCAAGAGTCCAGAGAAAGTGCAAGTAAATGGCTTTTAAAGCACTCCCTATAAGATTTAAGCTAAGAAAAGAAGAGTTTTAGCTTGTTGTGTCCGCTGTACCTTGATACACTTACTTATCGACCGGGAGAGACAAACACACACACATACACGCAGTCATGATGTCTGAAGATCTCTGCTTATTCTCAGCAAGGAGAGCACATTTAAACGGTGCTATGTCCAGAACATCAAAAGGACCAGTCATCGACATGTCAGTCATAGAGGGACCAGAGACAGACAGGAGAGAGGAAATACATTTGCATTCTTCTAAGTAAGCAAAAGGGTTCTAGCAGACAAGAGCCATTTGGATACAGGATATAGAAGGTGTTACCACAGACGGCATAAAGAAGCACAGTGAGCGAGCTGTTCTCAAGTCACATGAACCTTCTTATTAGATCACAATATCTTACAATATTATAAAACCTTACAGCAGCTTAAGGTTCTAGATGGTTCCTCTCTAAGCATACACCAGTGCAGTCAAAATCTCCAGCTATAATTAAAACTTAAAATAATTAAAATTCTCTTTACTGGATCCAACTGCAAAGATTAAAGTGCATCGTCTCTAGACCTAGAGCAGGAGCATATACAGTACACATAAAAACAAAAAACTCATTCTGAAACCATTTTTCACTTTTAAAAGTGTTCTTTCTTTTAAAATGCATTTAATATCATAAGACTGTGGCATATAAGACCATACGAATTAACATGCAACACCACAGAGAGACATTCTATGATTTAAAACCATAAGCCTTTTCCACACACCCAGTCCAAAGAGTTTCCTGTGTTTCCCGTAAGATAGTAATATCAGCCCGCTTCTGCTTCACCAGCTGATACAGTGCTGCTCTTTTTCTGCATTCTCTAGAATCATTAATGTTTAGTGTAATAGACTGCAGCACTAGGAGACTTAATGCTAAAGAGCGGAAAAGCCATAATGCAATAAAGTTTATAAACTTCCTTATAAGACGAGGCCTAAAAAGAATACGCAGTGTCTCCGTTACCAAGTTTCTAGTTAGTCTGGCCCATCTCTTCCAGACTCTGTCGAAGTAGGTCTATCCTGCTATATATCGTCTATTGTCACTTCCAGGTTTAGCTTTTCAGGACATAAACACACAAAATGTCTTTTTTTTTAACCACAAATAAAGCATTTCATGCCTGCTTCCACTATGAATCCCTTATTTAAAACCCTATAAACTAGTCTCCAAAATGACAGCAGATCTTTAACTAGTGTTGATTTACATCCCAGATGGATTTTCTCAGTTGGGAGAATTGAGACTAGTTTAAAAACAGTATTTGGAAAGCTTTTGCAATTAACTTGTCTTTGATAAAAGGTAGAATCCATAACACTCCATAATTTTATCACACCCACACTTTCAATAACCCTTCACAACCCAAAAGATTAATTACATACACTAGGAAAACATTTTTAAATCACTTGCACACCACACAGAAAGAGAGAGAGAGAGAGAGAGAGAGAGAGAGAGAGATGTTAAATGGAAGTTCTGGGAGGAAAAAACTGACTCAGGCTTCCTGTTTTTTTTTTTTTCCTTTCTCCCCCCTCACTTTCTATGGTATTCTTTGTGGAGTTAACAATAACAAAAGTTGTACTTCAAAAAGGTTTGGGGGATTCTGTGAAAGTCCTAGTGTTTCCTGAAAGCTCAAGTGTGCCTTCCTGTTTCCAATTTCTTAGTAACCTAGTAGGTGTGTTCAAACTTGTACTGTATATGTGTAGATTAGACATAAATCAGGTTATCAGGGGTAGCTCAGTGGTTAAAGCATTGCACTATGGTACGGAAGGTCCCAGGTTCAAACCCTCGGACCACCAAATTGGGTCCCTGAGCAAGGCCCTTAACCCTCACCTACTCAGATATGTAATTATTTAAAAATGTAAGTAGTTCTGGATAAGAACATCTGCCAAATCCTTAAAAGTAAAAATACAAAGCCTGCTTACTAATCAGTATGTACTTCATCAAGTTTCACCTGTAATTGATTATTAAATAAGTAGGGTCTGATTACAGACCCCATTTTTTTTTTATGTATGTGGTACATCGAACATTTTTTTTTTTTATGATTCGAACCTTAAAACCACAGAGGGAAAACATCTTTATTACAGCTCTTTGCCTCAGTTCTTTAGCAACAATGAGGTTACAGTACATCTATGACGTTACATCTATGAGGTTTATCTACTTAAGATTTGAAAACACTGACACCTTCCTCTGTGGTGAATCTATCTAAAGTTAACCTTCATTTTTTTTTTAAGTGATACAGTCGCCACTTAACAACCCTCTGCTTACACAAAATGTACAACTGGTTATATAATGTATCTACCACATTTGCCATGGATTATTTTTGTACAACATTAATGGTATTTTATGCACCAAAATTTTTGCTGATTCAAAATGTGATAAATTTTTTGATAGGGTTAATATTCCTCTTTAAAAATGAATACTTTAAGTCCATTACAATAAAACTGAAAGGATAGTGCTAAATCATGATCTTTATGGAAGAAATATGGTCAGAAAAAACATGAATGGAGATTACTTAAAGTGTTTGTTGCATGGTAAAATCCATAGATATGTTTAATAGTCAAAGTAAGGACATTTCCATACACACACAATGTGATGTGAACACACTTTTTTTCTCCCTAATTCAGTCGTATCCAATTCCTCCCCGTCACTATAGGGCTCCCACATTAAGTCTATCTCCACTAAATCGGGAGGGCCAAAGACTATCACTTGTTTCCTCCAAAACACATGACGCCAGCTGACAACGTTTTTTCGAACTGCTCACTCACGCACCATTGGGGCGGCATAACACACTTGGAGGACTGCTCCTTCTGCTTCCATACCTCTCATCCCTCCTCTGAGAGATCGGCCAATCAGCTCTATAGAATTAAACACGCGATCTCCGGATGATAGGGTGAGCACTTTACCACTATGCGACTCGGTGGCCCTTACTTTCCTTTATTATTTAATCAATGGACCAACAGTTAGCAAACTCTGAGGTATCAAACCTCAATCATGGAACAAAGTATTTAAAAAATCCCATATCCTCATTCATTTCAAATCAAGCCTTAAATATAACATCAACTGCTAACATCATACATCCATAACATCATGCATTATAACTGTCAGAGGTGGGAAGAGTAGCCAAAAATGTACTCAAGTAGCTGTACTTCAAATAATGTTACTCAAGTAGAAGTAGAAAGTAGTCATCCAAGATATTACTCAAGTAAGAGTAAAAAAGTATTTGGTGAAAAGACTGAGTAACTGTTTCATCGTAATGTCCGATTAAATAATGATCAGATAAAATAATGCACAAATTGTGACATTTCCAAATAATAAAATAAATGAAATAAATAAATAATAAAACCATACAAAATAGCAAATTAAGGAACAAAAAATGCAAATTTCATAAAAATCTTTTAACAACATAAAGTTTTTGAATAAAATACCCACTGTAGGTAACATTTGTAATGTTTCTGTAGTAAACAGAGTAAACTATTTCCAATGAAAGATTAAAGTAAAAACCTCGGATTGCGAGTAATCTGGTTTGCGGGCATTCCACAAGACGAGCAATAATTTTTGATGAATTTTGACTTGTAAATCGAGCAAGTCTTGGTTTATGAGTACTGAGTATAATGTTGCACGCATGCGCTTCTTGTTTTGACATCAAGTGTCACATGATCGTTTTTCTCTCTCGTGCACTACGGAATTGTAGGTGTAATGCTCATGTTAGCTGTATGTGTGGCTGTTCGAGTTACAGTACAAGGACTCTACAATCTTTATACACATACTACATTTGTCATGCACACTAGTAATACAACCGGCACGAGGACCCGGAAGTAGTACGGTCGCGATTCAGGAAGTATAAATGGAGACAGAATGGTGCTTCACATTGCTCAGTCATTAATAGGGGTCGACGGCATCGTCGACGATGCTAAACACTTTTTTTTCTTTGCAAGTGTTTTAGTGAATGAAATTATATTGTAGTAACCCAGAAAAAAATATGTACACAAACAGTAAACGGTTTTCTTTCCAAAAGGTTTATCGCCAAATAAATGTTTGTTGTTGAAATAATGATAAAAATTAAAAACAGACACATGTCAGATTCTTGTCACCACACACGTTGGAGCCCCGCTCCGCACCTCGCGCTCCATTCACATGCAAGATTTATGTAAATAGTTCCATTCAGATGTAAGTAAATGCTAATTGCTGTGTTGTTTGGGGGAGTGATGTGCTGATGCATGCCAGTGTCCAACAGAACAAGAAGGGCTTTAATGAAGGAAGAAAAACCTTTAAAAAAATATATTTTTACATAAATATTTTTATACGCACGTAAGAATCTGTCCATAATAAAATGACTCGTGGCATGAATCCACACGAAGCGCTTCAGTTTCAAATAATCATTCAACGCTGGACACAAACAGCAAAAAAGCATTATGATTATTATTCTTCTGATTATTATTAACATGTTTTTTTTGCTGTTTGTGTCCATCGGTGAATAATTATTTGACCACGAATGGCTGGAATGATAAAATAAAGCTGCTCACCGCGTGCTTTCACTTTTAAAAATGCATTGTTTATTCAGCAAGTATATGTTTCTGCTCTGTTGTTTCTCTGGGCTAATAAATTTACATTTTGTCTGCTTTGCAAAAGTTGCTCTCTTTGTGATCTGTGTATATTTTGACTGAAACAAAGCTGTTCGTATCGGCTCATATCGGCAGCACTTTGATCAAAGGGGAGATAAAAAGTGAAAGTGTACACCAAAATCAGCAGCTTAATTTCATTCATAAAATACTTAGATGACAAACAACAACATACTGTAGCACAATGCATGGTGTCTGTGTGTGGCTGAATTGTAGTTGTGAATAAGCCTTTTAGTGACTAAAATGTTCGCGTGAGCTCGGGGCTCGCACGTGCTCTTTCAGTTTGCAGAGTTTTGATCAAAAGGCAGATGAACACGTGCGTGCTGATTTATACATTTATAAGAGATTTATTATTTTAAATGCAGTTTCTCTTCTCATAATCCCCTAGAAACCGGGGCGCAACTGCACATTTGCTGAGGGGTATGCAAGATAATGGGTTGCGCCCCCACCACACACACACTTAATGTCATTTATATATAAAATAGCATCAGTCAATGTCCAAATCCTTAGAATGGCAAGCTGAAAAAATAACTTAGATATTCAAATAACCTGCAGTACTCTGACAAGGAAAAGTGCATACAACAAAGCACTTTTCCACATCAAGGCCATTTTTAAAAATGTGACCGTTGCCGTGGATTTTGGCGTATCTTAATCTTCACAACTGAGTAAACAAAATAGATGTTTCACAAACTTTGTTTCGTAAGGCTACAATAACTTACTCTGCATGTTTCTTAATATTGTGTAAGTCATAAAATCCTGTCTGGCCTTTACCTACCTGTTTTCTTTACCTGCTCTGAACTAATTTTCTATCATTCATTGTCCTCCTATACCTTAAATCAGTAAGTTACAGTTTAAGTTTAGTTTTTTTAAAATATTGTTTAAAGTTGTCATGAGATGAATTCAATTTTACTAGATTTTTTGACAAATGCACTATAAAAATACTGCACTATAAAAAAAAAAGTTTTGTAATTCTGGTGCACAAAAAACTGTAACTTACTGTAAGTGTACATCAGAAAACACATTAAAATGGTAAATGTATGTCATGAGCCCTTTAAGTCATAGTATCCTGTGTGGTAGCTCCATCTGTTCTCTTCACCTGCTCTTGACTTATTTGCTTTCTCTCTCTACTCTTCATCTTTTTAGTTTTTTTTTATGAACACTCATGTACAAAGCATTAAAATGATTGTATTTGCTAAACAGTGATGTAATTTCTTTAGCACTGTTATTACAACAGAAACAGAAAAATCTCATGCATTAATAAATTTAAACTGCATAATTTTTAGAAACTTTGTGGTTTTTCAAGCTGTTTTTGAGAATCCTGTTTACAAAAAGCTTACAATAGGCTCTCGAATACTGTATGAATGAAGGTGTAGTAGTCTCGTTCTGGTTACACAGCAGGGCATTTACATATATTGCACCCCTGGACTGAACATAACGAACTGAGAGTAAAAGGCAAGAGCCCAGTAACTTGATTGTGCTTGGTGGTGAGAACCTCCGTTAACATTTTTAACAATAAGTAAATTTTTTTAAACCAAACGCCTATTTTTTCAGGAATAATGGTTTGATATTAACGGACGGTAACAATGTTCAGCCTCGCTGGCAATAACGTTAAATATTGATGAACTTAAAGACTTACAATAATACAAATACAAATACAAATATCTATTTTGACATTGCTGTCCTCTTTTTAAGACACTGTTTTTCATTTTCTTTTTTTTCTTTTTCTGTTCTGCGCGTCAGTTCTGTTCTTCCCTCTTCTGTCCATTTTGCATACGTGACTGGTAACTATTGGGGGGGGGCTCAATTGATATATATTATTTTATTTTTGTATATATTATTATTATTATTATTATTATTATTATTATTATTTTTACTTGTTTAAAACGTTAAACAAAAATAGTCTCTTAACAAATATCATTTAAAAATTTTTTTAAAAGCTTTATTAAAGACAATTTTAAAATATTTTTTTCACAATGGCGCCCCCCTCCGTGTGGCGCCCCCATGCACTGTATATACTGCATACCCCATTTTTGCGCCCCTGCCTAGAAATACAACAAACACAAATTTATACTCGCCAAAAAACGCGCTGTCTTTGCGGCGCTGCGCAAAACGTGCGCCGATATGAGGCGCTTTATTTCAGCTTTATTTTCAGCGCTTTATACCAATATATTTTTGCTGTGTAATTTTTTTGTGTACATAAGAATTGTATTTCTATTAATGTTTCAGAAACCTGCTTTATTTTTATCTCAAAAGAAGCCCTGTTTGTGTGAGGAATCTGAGTGTGTGTTGGTGTGAACAGCTGAGACAATAGGAGACCTGGTGAAACCTGATGTTACCTGAGCCAGGTGTGAATGGCGCTTACATTTGCATGAAAAGTCATAGATTATTCAGTGAAAGGTTATTCAGAGGTTCTGCTGAAAAAAGTTAGGCACATCAGTCACTTTACCCCAAATAAAAGGTCTTTCTGAGTGTTATAATTTAGTTGTTTTGCTATGGACACACACCCAATACTTTCATGACGTTTGAAATTGTACTTTTTTATGTGTGCAATTTGACATAAGTTTAAAAGTTGCACATGAATCTGACAAATTTACATCAGCAACATTATGAAAGCCCAGTTTGTGCTCTATACAAATAAGGGAAAATATATTAGCTACTATATTGGTAAATATTTTAAATTTACACAAATTTAAGAAGAGCGTTGAATCACTGCAGGCCTTTAAAAAGGCCTCAGACCCCTATGGGTTAAGTTTGCCGATGCCTTTTCCGACACTTCGCCGGAGTGTTCTTAGATTAAAACGCGTGGTCATCCTGCCTACTTGCGCCGCTTCCTCGTTTGGGTTTACCATCCATGCTACACGGGCTAACTGCTAAGTCTTCTGTTTTCATCCTTCGGTTGCTTGTGACAGAATGACTGAGCCATCAGCAGTGAATCCAGTGGAGTTTGCTCGCCTCTGTAATGTGGTTGACCAACATGCTAAGCTGATCGATCAGCTCTGTGGTGAAGTCGCGTCTCTCCGCAAGAACCTTCAAGATGTCGCGGCCTTGCGCCGTGAGGTGGCGGAGCTACGGCAGGAGAACGTAAACCTCCGCGGCGCAGCCGTTCAGTCGGCTGTTGCCACGCCCATCGCAATGCCAACACCTACCCCCCACCCCCCACTTCTGATGTTTTTATAGCTTTACCAGATAAGTGGGATGGCACGGATGGGAAATGCAGTGTCTTTTTAACTGTGTTGGATCTTGTGTTTGAGTTTAATGCCACCAGATACTCTAAAGACTGACTGCGCGTTGCGCTTCTCGTCTCGTTGCTGTCCGGGCAGGCAGCTGAGTGGGCCACGGCGGTTCTCAGATCAGATTCAGACACCGTCTACTCATATGGAGTATTCACCCATCAACTGAAGCTAACATTCGAACATCCTGCTGCTGAGGTGGAGGTCGACACAAAATTATATCATCTGCCGCATGGGAACAGTTCACTGGGCTCCCTCCATCTATCCGCCACCGCACCCAGCGTCTCTCGTCTCACAGTTCAGGTACACCTCCAATTTGGCCACAAACGAGTCCAAAGTTCTGCGTTCATCGACTCCGGTGCCGCAGGAAACTTTGACTCTTCATATGCCAAAGAATTGGGGGTGGAGATTGCAGCATTATCCCAGCCTGTTCGAATCACATCTGTCGACAGTCGGCCCCTCTCCTCCAGCCCTATCACCTCCCAGACTCAACCCATCACCCTCATCATCAAAAAACACCAGGAACCAATCCGCTTTCACTTCACCGCCATCTCATCTCCACCCATCATCCTCGGACACCCCTGGCTTCTGCACCATGACCCTCTCATCTCTTGGTCTCAAAACCAGATCCTACAATGGGGGCCGGCCTGCCTTGAACTCTGCTTGCGGGCTCCGGCTGGGACATGCTGTAGGGAGTCCGAGACCCCTTAAGTCGACACCAATGCCATGACCTGGCTGAAGTCTTCTGCAAGAGACGTGCCACCAACCTTCTTCCTCATCGCCCCTACGACATGGTTATTGAGCTTCAGCCAGGTTCTGTTCCTCCCCGTGGCCATCTGTACTCTCTCTCTAACACCGAGACGCGGGCAATGAAAGAGTCTGTATCCTCTGCTCTCCCCCACGGCAAAAACCACGAGGTTTTTCTTTGTGAAGAAGAAATTTGGCGAATTACGTCCTTGTGTCGATTAATGGGGACTCAATAACATCGTCATAAAAAAACCGACACCCATTGCCTCTTAACAACTCTGCCCTGGACGCCCTCTCTGGTGCCACCATTTTCACAAAGTTGGACCTCCAGAGCGCCAACAACTTGGAGCATATCAGAGAGGGTGATGAGTGGAAGATGGCCTCCCACTGGACATTACGAGAGTTTATTCATTCCCTTTGGTCTTTGTAATGCGCCAGTAGCTTTCCAACACTTCATCAATGACGTTCTGCGGGACATGTTGGGCCGATGGGCATTTGCCTACCTGGATGACATCCTTATTTACTCGGGCACTGTCGAAGAACATGTTCAACATGTCAGAGCGGTCCTTAAGAGATTGCTTGCCCATCAGCTGTACTGTAAGTTGGAGAAATGCGCTTTTCACGAGCACTCCACCACGTTCCTGTGTTTTATCATCTTGTCCCAGGGTGTGGCCATGGACCCGCAGAAGCTGTATGTCATTGGCACCTTCCCAAGACTCTCAGACAACTTCAACGGTTTCTCGGGTTTGCGAACTTCTATCGTTGCTTTATCCGGGACTACAGTACGGTTGCAGCACCTTTAACCGCTCTGACTTGGCTATCGTCTCATCACTTACAACTCAACTCTTCCGCCATCTCTGCCTTCCAAGAGCTCTGCCATCGATTCACCACCGCCCCAATTCTCCTCCACCCAGATGCAAACAAACCATTCGTTGTGGAGGTGGACGCTTCAGAAGTGGGCGCTGGGGCTGTTCTCTCCCAACGAGGTCCAGACCAGAACCTACTCCCTTGTAGTTTCTTCTCCAAAAATTTGACCCCACGCAGCAGCGATACGGAGTAGGGGACGGCGAACTCCTGGCCATAAAGTGGGCATTGGAGGAATGGTGACACTGGCTCCAGGGCGCCAGAAAGCCGTTTATCGTCTGGATCGACCACCAGAACACCTTAGATCCAGAAGTACTTGCAAACTACAAGCCCATTTCCACCCTCCCATTCCTTTCAAAAGTGCTGGAAAAAGTAATAGCTGCACAGCTTCAGTCTCATCCAAAACAAAATAATTAGTTTGAGAAATTTCAGTCTGGTTTCCACCCCTGCCACAGGGTGGAAACAGCTCTGGTTAGAGTCAAGAATAACCTACTGATCGCAACATTCCTCTTCACAGATTACGTCACTCTGTTGGACTCTCTGACTCTGTTTACAACTGGTTCTCATCTTATCTTACTGAAAGTACGGAGCATGTTGCCCGGGGAAAGGCTAAATCCGCTACACACGATGTCACCTGTGGTATTCCTCAGGGCTCTGTGCTCGGCCCCATTTTATTTATATTGTATATGCTTCCCCTGGGCTGTATCATCAGCTGGCACAGTATTTTATTTCATTACTATGCTGATGCTAAGCTTTACCTCAGGATAAATTCAACCTCTTCGTCTACTGCCATCATCCACTTTGACCATCTGTTTCGAAGAGATAAAGTCATGGATGAAACAAAATTTCCTGCAGATGAACAGCTCCAAGACTAAACGTCTCGGGTTACTTGACTGTAACCCTGTTCCCTGATAAAG
>QMIH01005063.1:1935-14269 GCA_003987875.1 Clarias batrachus
AGGATGCGAAAAGTGCATTGGAATGATGTTCTTCATCACTTTCAGGAATTCTGGCATACATGTTGAAAAACAACTTTTTTCTCATTCTTGATCATATTTTGAGCATCAGAACTACATATAAACTCGATTTGTATGTTTTACATCACCATGCATTAGGAGTGTGAGAAAACCACTTTCCTGAGCTCGTASAGCGCTAAGAACACGGCAAACGCTTTATCTCAGCAGGAGCATCCTTAAAATCCAAGGAATGATGATTTCCAACACATTCATGCAATTTAACATACATGTTGAAAAACAATTTTTTTCGTATTCCTTATCACTTTTTGAAAAAAATAAACACATATTAACTCGTTTTGTATGTTTTACATCATCATGCATTAGGAGTGTGAGAAAACTGCTTTCCTGAGCTCGAACAGCGCTAAGAACACGGCAAACGCTTTATCTCACCAGGAGCATCCTAAAAATCCAAGGAATGATGATTTCCAACACGTTCATGCATTTTAACTTATATGTTGAAGAACAACATTTTTCTTATTCCTCATCACTTTTTGAACAAAATAAATACATACGAACTCGTTTTGTATGTTTTTCCATGACCATGCATTAGGTGTGTGACATTCATGCATTTTAACATACATAAAAAAATTACTTGAMATTCGCCTAACTTAACAGGACCTCAGATATTTTTCGTCGTGAACATTGGCACATATGTTTAAAACAGCTGCTATTTGGAGGTGTGCATGTTACATGTCAAACAAAAGAATTGTAGATCTCTTCAAATCGAACAATTTTCAGTGAGTCATTCTAATGAGGCATGAGAATGACATGTGAAACAAATCCTACACAGAGAGGCACACACACACACACACACACACACACAAACACACTACACAATCGATACACACTATACACACACATACTACACAACTGCCAAACACACACATACTACACACTTACATCCTAGACTTACACATACTACACACACATAACCATTACACATGCTTTCTAGACACATATAATCACATACGCTCAATACAAACACATACTCACATCCAAATCAGACATAGCAAACAACGTAGCCACAGCAAATCATCCGCCTCCATCTAACCCTATCCTCTGGATCCTCTTCTCTCACGCCAACTAACTTTATGTCCTCTCTAACTACATCCATAAATCTCCTCTTTCGTCATCCTCCAGACCTCCTGCTTGGCAGTTCCAACTTCAGCATCCTTCTACTGATAAATTCACAATCTCTACCCTGAACATGTCCAAACCACCTCAATCTGGCCTCTCTGACAATCTTATCTGATGAATCTTATCCACGCCCAAAGAGAACCTCAACATCTTTATCTCTGCTACCTCCAGCTCTGCCTCCTGTCTTTTCTTCAGTGCTACTGTCTATATAAGCCATAGAGCATCACTGGTCTCATCACTGTCTTGTACATCTTTCCTTTCATTCTCGCTGATACTATTTTATTGCACAGCATACCTGACACTTTTCTCCATCCGTTTCTTCATTCCTCTGCTTTCCAGAACATAACTCCACCTCCCCATGTTTTTCTCCATCTGTTCCCTGCTCTCGCTACAAAGCACAATGTCATCTGCAAACATCATAGTCCATGGAGACTCCTGTCTAACCTCATCTGTCATCCTGTCCATCACCAGAGCAAACAAAAAGGTGCTTAGAGCCGATCCTTCATGCAGACCCACCTCCACCTTGAACTCTTCTGTCACACCTACAGCACATCTCACCACTGTCTTATAGCTCTCATACATGTCCTGCACCACTCTAACATACTTCTCTGCCACTCCAGACTTCCTCATACAACACCACAGATCCTCTCTCGGCACCCTGTCGTATGCTTTCTCTAAATCCACTAAGATACAATGCAACTCTATATTCCCTTCTCTGTACTTCTCCATCAGCATCCTCAAAGCAAATACTGCATCTGTTGTACTCTTTCTAGGTATGAAACAGTGTTGCTCTGCCCTTAACCTAGCTTCCACTACTCTTTCTAAAAAGGATCATTGTATGGCTCATCAGCTTTATGCCTCTGTAATTGCCACAGCTCTGCACATCTCCCTTGTTCTTAAAAATCGGCACAAAAACACTTTTCCTCCATTTCTCTGGAATCCTCTCTCTCTCCAAGATCTAACTAGTTAGAAACTATACTGCAACCTCTCCTAACCACTTACATCCCTCCACAGGTATGTCATCAGGACCAACAGCCTTTCCACTCTTCATCCTCTGTAATACCCTCCTCACCTCACTCTTACTAAGACATGCTACTTGCTGCTCCCCAACACTCGCCTCTTCTACTCTTTGTTCTCTTTCATTTTCCTCATTCATCAGCTCTTTAAAGTGCTCCTTCCATCTTCCCATCATCCTCCTGGCATCTGTAAGTACATGTCCATTTTTATCTTTAATCACTCTAACATGCTGCACATCCTTCCCACCTCTATCTCTCTGATTCGCCAACCTGTACAGATCAAATTTGTAAAACAATTTGAACATTGATCCTAATCTTATAGCCTTGCTACCTTTCCACCTTGTCTCCTGGACACACAGTATGTCCACCTTCCTCCTCTGCATCATGTCAACCTCTTGCCTTCCCTGTCATTGTCCCAACATTCAAAGTCCCTACTATCACTCCTAAACTAATGCCTTTCCTTTTCTCTCTCTGCTTTCGAACATGCCTTCCTCTTCTCCTTTTTCGACTAACGGTTGCCTAATTTCCACCAGCAGCACGTAAGTCAACAGCACTGGAGGTGGTTGTTGCTAACCCGGGCCGCAACCGATCCGGTATGGAAATGATATTTGTGATTCTCATCACAATCATTGATTTGGCAAATGTTTTACGTTGGATGCCCTTCCTGACGACAACCCTCTGCATTTATCCAGACTTGGGACTGTCACAAGAAGACACTGGTTTGTGCCCCTCGTGGTTGCATTGCTTGTAATTATATTTATTCTTTTTATTTTAAAAAGCCGCATGGCCAATGTCTTGGCCTTCATCTTCAGAGAGCTCCTCGGTGGACAACCAGACCGGGGAATAGTATGTGCCTGCCTTGGATGCATAAGCATTCCCAGACTGACCATGCATGCGAGGTTCCTATTGTGATATTGATGGTGATAGACCTGCCAGAGTGCTGCACAGGACTGGCATGACGAAGTTTGAGGAGGTGTTTATCTTCATTAACTGGGGAGTGACCGGCGTTACGCAACCGAAATTGCACGATGGCCCGATGTACTGATGTGCAGCACATTCTTGACATCTTCTAGACCCACTGTTCTAGGTGAGGCTCTGGGTCTTGGGGGCTTGCTCTGGGAACGTGGTTAAATGGTAGCCAAACTGACTGCATGGAGCAAATTGATCACGCAATCCTAGGTTCTTTGTGGGAGGAGTGCAGTTTTTGTCCCTACCTTTATTTGAGAATACCTCCTATAAGTCCAGCTGTTTGTGAGACACTGGGGAAGCGGGTTGTTGGTGGATGAGATAGCTATGGATGAGCTAGACCTATGATTCCATCTGCTTGACAAGATCTCACGAGTAACCCATCCATTTCCACAAACGTACCGCGGCCTACTATGGAACGCTCATAGCATTTCCTAGCATATCATAGCATATCATACACCTAGCATATCATACAGCCATTCGGCCTTCTCTGAACACACCAGACAAAAATGTCTCCAAACACACACTCACACACGACACATACTTATTAAAAAAAAGCCAACACACAAACACACACACATATACTGCACAGACATGAATGCCACAAATTACACTGTAATTACCTAAAGACACTTACACAATATACAAACTTTACATACATATCCTAAACACACCCCACAATCACACACACACACACACACACACACACACACACACACACACACACACACACACACACACACACACACAGATGACACAGACACACACGACACACACAAACACACATACACATACTACACACACTACACATACTACACGCACACATATACTCACACACATGCGCACACACACTATAAACAAACACAGACACACACAAACTAGTTATTCTACACATACAGTACACATCCTACATACACATGCCTTACACACAGTACACATCCTATACACACCCTATGCCTCCTACACAAATGAAGACCGGGCCCAAGGCCCTACGCCATTACAGTCGTCACCAAGCAATCACACATAGAAAGAGACGTCCAACCTCAACGATTACTTAAATTTAAACCATATTTAGTGACATCATTGTCCAGTGGATTTTAGGGGTCTCAGCATGCTCAAAAGTCGCTCAGGTTGTGCGGTGCGCCCAGGTGCCTATGACACAGATGCTTGGGCCCGCTCATCATTGCTATTTTTTTTTTTTCATTTTAAACTTCTAGCCAACTTCTAGGTTTTCATCTTATGGACTTCCAGACTGTTGTATGGTATGTGCCACCCTGAGACCCACGAGTGTTCACTGTTCCCTCCAGAGGGCTGCAGCAGACTGGCTTGAGAAAGCTTGAGGTTGGGTTCATCTTCATCGACCAGAGAATGACCCGTGGTAAGGAACCAAAATGAATGCTAGTTGTTTTGTCCGTCTGTGTGTGGGAAAGGTGGTTGTTGGTGGTTCAAATACCTCAGACCCTATGACCCTAACTGCTTGACAAAGTGTCATGAGTAAACCATTAATTTCAACAAACATACTGCGGCCTACTATGGAATGCTCACCATTCTGCATTCACACTCATCATACTGCCCTAAAGCCTTGTCTATGTGCTTTTCATTCTTTGGTCATTTTCATTCTTTGTGGCTCTTCGGCAAAAGTCGCAGCAAATAGCAGTGATAAGCTGAGCTTATGAGCCATATTCAGAGGTCCAGGAATTATCTACCAAGCATAGTAAATCCGTGACACCTATCATGTCTGCCAAGATGTGAATTGCCTAGTTACAGGTTTGTGTCCTTGATCAACCGACCAGTGTTTACAGTTGATGATTCAGGGACACCTGGTTCTGAAGCAGGTGAAAACCTGGCCAATAGAGGCCTGCACTGTTGTTTTGAGAACACTGTTTAGGAAGGCARCAACTTACGACTTGACATCAACCAGTGCACTGATGATGTCGCTGTCTCCAAGAACACCATGTCACGACCAACCAGAAATTTTACTGGATTTACTGCAGAGGTGCGTGCACTTGTGAAGAACCAAGACTTCACCATCAGAACAGCAAAACCCAAACGTTTCTGGGCCATAGAGAGGCGAAGCATGCACATGCCCAGGGCATGCTCATCCAGTCATGTGGCAGGGCATACAAGCGATCACCAACAAAAGGACATCCCCAAAGGAAACTCACCATCACCCGCCTGTGACAGTGACGGCTCCATTCCATTTCTTGAATTGCAGAGGCTAACGGTCTCGTGTATGCACAGCAACCTGTTGCTAAAATAATAAACATGGTTGTTGACCTCAGGAGGACACAGAGCAGCCACTCTCTGATCAACTGCTCCTGTGTGAAGATCGTCAATAGCACCAAATTCCTGGTTGGCCATCCAGAGGGAACCTCAAACTCGGTCCCTCAACACCAGCTCCTTGCACACGATAGCATTAAAAACATTTTCTATTCCTGAGAAGACTTCCACCACCAATCCTTACCACTTTCTGTAGAGGGACTATCGAGAGAATCCTGAGCAGCTGCATAGTGATGAGAGGAACACCAGACAGTGGTCTGGTGTTCCTCTCAAGACCTTACAGCGGGTAGTGAGAACAGCAGAGGAGGTCACCGGAGTATCTCTTCTATTTATCGAAGACATTTAAACCACACGCTGCATCTGCAAAGCCACCAAAATTGTGGCTGATTGGACACACAGATCACACTCACTCTTCACCCTCCTGCCATCTGGATAAAAGATAGCAAAGCATTCGGTCATTCACATCCAGACTGTGCAACAGCGTCTTTTCATCCATCTCGTCAACATAAAAGGGCCAGATCTGATAAAAAGCACAAACACACACACACACACACACACACGCACGCACACACACACACACACACACACACACACACACACACACACACACACACACACACACACACACACACACACACACACACACACACACACACACACACACAATCACTCAGATAACTGAAAACATTGAGACTGAACGAATAAACAACACACGCGCAGACACACTGATCAACAACCATCTAACAAATTGTCCATAACTCATTATTCACACTGATCAACAATGGTTAACACCAAACTGCAATTGCTGTTTTCCACAATATCCATTACTTGTTATAGGCACAAAACTATTTGATCTTTGCTGCTACTTCAAAGGAATGTGTCCTGATGAGGAATGAGGCTTCAACTCATTACGTCAACAGCACAAAGTAATGAAATATGTCATGTTAACACACTGTGATTTTGTTACTCTTGTATGAACATTTGCACGAGTCCTTTATGTTGTCTCTTTTTTTCTATAGAACTTAGTTTTCTGTTAACTTAAAAATGTCAATCTGACTTGTCACAGCCATGCAGCTAATTAGTTTGCTTAGTTAGCTAGTTAGTTTTTGTTCATTCATGATGTTAAATTTATGTTGTATGTAGGACCTTGGTCCTAGAGGAACGTTCTTTCGTTTCATTGTGTACTAAACTGTATATGGTTGTCAAAGCATTTCTCTGAATATCATGTTGTGTATGATTGTGTATTTGACAAATAAAATTTGAAATTAAATTGAAACAAAAATTCACATTTATTAACATGAATTTAGCAACTTCGTCATTCATTTTAATATTGCTTCCTTTTTAACTGTATGTAAAAAACAGAAGAGTGTGAAAAAAAGTGAAAATGAGATTTGTGAATGGGGTGGTACGATATTAGAAAAGTGAAAGAAATTTCCAAAACATTCATGAATTCTGGCATACATGTTGAATAACAATTTTTTTGTTATTCTTTTTCAGGTTTTGAGCATAAAAACTGCATATAAACTCATTGTGTACATTTATCAATATTATACATTACTTGTGTGAGAAAACCGCTTTCCTGAGCTCGTACTGCGCAAAGAACACGGCAAACGCTTTCTCCCAGTATGAGGAGCATAAAACTGAAAGGAATGATAATTTCCAACACTTTCAAGCATTATGACATTCATTTTGAGTGACAAATTTATTGTGTTGTTTTTTTCACATTTTGAGCATAAAAACTGCATTTAAACACTTTTTTGTGTTTTACAGTTTTTTACAATTACTATGACATTTTTTTCAATGCATTTAACAAGTTTCCTAAACTCTTAACACAGTTAGCACAACATCTGTCTTTGTAGGCTATACAATTAACACATTTCTTGTTGCTTTAATACAAAATGCATACAGTTAACACCAATTTAAAACGCTTGAACTTCTTTTACACACAAGCTCAACCAAGACCAAAACAATTTAATTTTACAGTCAAATTTACCAATGCTTTCACACTGCATGTCAGAACAGATAACATCATGTTCTAAACATAACTTATATAGGCTAAAGTCAAAGTGAACAGCTGTTCAGATTGTGAATTGAAACACAATATATTCCCTGTATTTTATTCCATTGCCAATGAGAAACAGCTGATTCCCATCTAGGAACCACACTCAGGTGTTGAGGTTTTTCCAATCACATGATCATATGTTCTACAGTTTTTTACAATCGCTATGACATTTTTTCAATACATTTAACAAGTTTCCTAAACTCTTAACACAGTTTGCACAACATCCGCCTTTGTAGGCTATACAATTAACACATTTCTTGTTGCTTTGATACAAAATGCATACAGTTAACAACAATTTAAAATGCTTGAACTTCTTTTACACAGAAGCTCAACCAATACCAAAACAATGTAATTTTACAGTCAAATTTACAAATGCTTTCACAATGTATGTCAGAACAGATAACATCATGTTCTAAACATAACTTATATAGGCTAATGTCCAATGCATTTTCCAATGACATGATCATATGTTCTAAAAGAGGACTCTTTGAAAGAAAGAAAGAAAGAAAGAAAGAAAGAAAGAAAGAAAGAAAGAAAGAAAGAAAGAAATGCCTGCAATACAGTCATTACTGTACTATACACAGTGTGTTTTGCAGTAAACTACTTTATAAACCTGGAGTACATTAGTACATACAGTAGGTATACAGTACAGCACAGCATTTACATACACTGTGTCTAATTACTTTCAGAGAGTTATGGAGTTGGAAGCCAATCAAGTCCCACATGAAATTATCTATTTTGACGAGGCTGGCTTCAACTTGGCGACAAGGCGTCGCCGTGGGAGAAACATAATAGGCCAAAGGGCCACAGTTACCGTGCCGGGCCAGAGAGGAGCCAACATCACCATGTGCGCCGCAATCTCCAACAACGGTGCACTCCTGCATAAATGTCAGATTGGCCCCTACAACACCGACTACCTTCTCCTGTTTTTAGAAGACCTGCACGAAAGACTGGTGCCAGAGATAGAAAGGGGACAGGTGGGAGACCACTTGTCAATATTTGTTATCACATAGGACAATATGGCATTCCACCATTCCCGTGCAGTCACAGCCTGGTTTGACACCCATCCAAGGATGATGTCCCATTTCTTTGTCCCATACTCCCCTTTCCTCAACCCTATTGAGGAGTTTTTCTCAGCCTGGAAATGGAAGGTTTTTGACCATCGTCCACATGACCAAATGTCCCTCCTGGATGCAATCGATGCTGCATGCCAAGACATCACAGCTGAACACTGCCAGGAGTGGATAAGGCATGCCAAAAGATTCTTCCCACGATGCCTTGCCAGAGAAGATATCAGGTGTGATGTGGATGAGAACATGCGGCCAAATGCAGAAGACCGGGCAGAATAGAAGATTACTTTTTAAATTTTTATTATAATTCCGGTGCTTTTTTTGTTTGTATATCTTGCAGTAATGTAATTTTACCAATAAAGTCTGTACTGCAGCAATTCTGTGTCTGTATTTTTTTTTTATATAAACTGTACATTTTCTAAAGCTATTCTGAGATCAGAATCAGGTCATTCCTTTTTGTATTGAATTTCTGCAGCAAAAGAAACAAAATGCATTCATTTACTAAACCCAACAAAACAAAAATGTAGAGAGGCTTCAAATATAAGGGCAGACCTGACACATAAAATAATGCAGTTTCTGTCATTTCATCTGATGATAGTGTTTTTTTGTCATTGTGTTATGATTGACTAAATGTTCCTGTTGGAAGAGAGCACATGTTAGTGTTTTGAATAATTATTTGATTTTAAAACATGTTTGTAGTGTTTTGTTAGACATAGTGTTTTGTGTTAGTTTATTATTGTATTTTGAAAATTAGTTTTGGGGTTTAGTTTACCATGTGTGATTTTGAGCATGAAATTAACCGTTTTGCCAGTTGTGTGTTTTAGGTGTGTTGGTGCGTTAAGAGTTTAGGAAACTTGTTAAATATATTGAAAAAACTGTCATAGCGATTGTAAAAAACTGTAAAAGAGGACTCTGGGCTGATCTTGTGTGGGAAAGGAACAATATAGAGCAACACAAAGGAAGAAAGAAAGAAAGAAAGAAAGAAAGAAAGAAAGAAAGAATGCCTGCACGAGGGAGAGGAAGCCGAGTACCAGGACAAGGGAGAGGAGTGGGGCAAGGTCAAGGACAAAGGAGAGGAGTGGAGCAAGGTCAAGGACAAAGGAGAGGAGTGGGGCAAGGTCAAGCACAAAGGAGAGGAGTGGGGCAAGGTAGAGGGAGAGGAGTTAGAATGCGTGGTGGCGCTCAAAGAAGGGACAGAGCTAGGGTAATTGATCAAATAAGAGCTACTATCATTGACCATGTCATAAACCACGGGCTATCATACAGAGAGGCTGGTGAACGAGTACAGCCAAATCTCAGCCGGGACACAGTGGCATCCATTGTTCGTATTTTCAGAGAAACCAACAGGTAGGATATTGCTTCTCCTACAGCAAAGTGTAAATCATTTTACCATTTACTGTATTAGAGTGACTGTATGCCTCTGGTCTCTAATATGTAACTGTTTTTTTTCTTTTTTCATTATTATTATAATTCTGGTGCTTTTTGTGTTTGTATAACTTGGTAATGTCCTGCAAATAAAGTCTGTACTGCAGCAATTCTGTGTCTGTATTTTTTATAAAGCTATTCTGAGATGCTCATTCATTTTTTGTACTAAATTTCTGCAGCAAAAGAAACAAAATGCATGCATTTACTAAACCCAACAAAACAAAAATGTAGAGAGGCTTCAAATATAAGGGCAGACCTGACACATAAAATAATGCAGTTTCTGTAATTTCAGCTGATGATAGTGTTTTTTTTGTCATTGTGTTATGATTAACTAAATGTGCCTGTTGGAAGAGAATGTGTGTTAGTGTTTTGAATAATTATTTGATTTTAAAACATGTTTGCAGTGTTTTGTTAGACATAGTGTATTGTGTTAGTTTATTATTGTATTTTGAAAATGAGTTTTGGGGTTTAGTTTACCATGTGTGATTTTGAGCATGAAATTAACCAGTTTGCCAATTGTGTATTTTAGGTGTGTTAAGAGTTTAGGAAACTTGTTAAATGTATTGAAAAAACTGTCATAGCGATTGTAAAAAACTGTAAATGACCATGCATTAATTGTGTGAGAAAACCATTTTCCTGAGCTCGTACAGCACGAATAACACAGCAAACGCTTTTTCTCATCATGAAACGCATAAAAGTGAAAGGAATTATTATCAGTGGTGGTTCTACACTGATTTACTCCTTGGGTGAGACCGCCTCTGCCCCCCCCCTTTCCCACACAATTAAAAAAATTTCACGAAATCAAAATATTGCAAAAAAAATGTTGTTTTATTCCACAAATCATTTAAAACTTACAATATCACAAAAACTTTCTTGGAACTTAAATAAATATGCTGTCTTTTACATATTACTTTTATTAAGAATAAAATACTGATAAAATATAGTTAAATATTGTGTAAATAAATAAATAATCTAAAAATATCACCACACTCCAGAAAAATATAATTATGACACTGAACTTGAAACAAAACAAAACAAAACAAAAAAATCTGCTCCAATATTGATTGATGATACTGATGATAGCAAGGCCAGTAAGACATTTTTGAGACATGGTTGATCTCAGATATAACTTGATCAACTTCAGTATGGAAAAGAAAAAGTAAGTGCAATTCTGAGAGCAGTCCAAAAGTTGGGGTAGATCTCCGATAGATCCTTTTCATGAATAAAAGTGATGAGCTCAAGGAGGGTCGTGGTTTTTGATGGCAGGGGAGGGAAGTTCTTGATTTCCTGCACAAATTCTCTATTGTCCAAATCAGAGTGACCTTCAAAGTGCAGTGTGGTGCCTAGTGTTTTGCATTGCTCTGCCAGCTCCTCATCTGCAGGACTAGGCTAGCAAGACGGTTAACAAACCTAAAGTTATAACACTAATCATCATTAGAACTTCAYTGACATGATACAGTAATCATACAGAGAGAACGTTGTTGCATACTTTATCTTTTGCTCATTTCTCCTCTTCTTTTCTCTTTTTTTCAAAATTGGGCACCTGACAGCTTTGGCCGTTTTCTCTCCATCGTTGTTTATTTTGAAATCGACAATCAACTGATCCCATCCACAACCCCCACCCCCCCCTCGACTGGAAGTCAGGACTAAACCAATTCACATTCACATCCACATTTATTCCTTTTATTACCATTTTTATTAGCCATTTCACACAATAAAAAAAAAACTTTAAATAAATTATAGCTCTGTGTTTATAATATTGTAAATGAAATGTGCGCCGCTATTTGCAAGAAAGTCAAGGTGTTTAGCCCACCACTGGATGGAGTAACAGATTTTTTGTCATTCTTTTTCACATTTTGAGCATAAAAACTGCATATAAACTTATGTATGTTTTAAATGACCATGCATACGAGTTGTTTGAACAAACCGCTTTCCTGAGCTCGTACAGCGCTAAGAACACAGGAAACGCTTTTTCTCAGTGTAGCAGGATGAGCTGTAGCTTCATCATGTGGATTATCTTGGTTATAGGGATGCCTTATTCCCAACAGGCTGTTTTATATATAGTGCCATAACCTCGGTTGAAGTACTTCCGGATCACCTGCTCAGTGTCTTAGATCATTTTAGCACTAGCCAATCAGATGGCTGGTGGGTTGCTATAAAGGTGGTGGAAGAGCGCTTTCTCTCACGTAGAGCGCCCGCCCCTTTTTGTGTTGTGTACCTGACTTCCRGGTTGCCACAGGTAAGAATGCTCCCTGCAGTCGCTTAACTATGTTTGTGGACTGTGGTACTCAGTCAAATGGTTTTTAGGTTTCCTCTGGACT
>QMIH01005070.1:1621-12270 GCA_003987875.1 Clarias batrachus
AAGACGGATTGGAATAAGTGAGAGAAACAGAAAGCGAATAATTCAATTCAATTTTATTTCTATAGCGCTTCTAACAATGGTCACTGTCGCAAAGCAGCTCCACAAAAATGAAAAGAAAATGTATGGAAGTGTGTATGAGTGAGAAAAAAAAGTGTCTAGATAATAATGAGATTGTCCCTGATGAGCAAGTCAAGGGTGACGGTGACAGTGACAAGGAAAAACTCCCTGAGATGGCAATAGGAAGAAACCTTGAGAGGATCCTCAACAGGGGAACCCATCCTCATCTGGGTGATAACAGATAACAGGAATTATATAAAATCATGTGTGTAATGCAGCTGAAAGTCCAGTATACCAGAAGTTGTCCAAGTTATCAGGTAATCCATTTCAGCACAGGGATGAGTCAGCAGGTGCAGAGGACAGAGGGGGGGTCTGGATCACTGGGAGGTCAGGAGCAGTGTGTGTAGCTCCAAACCATCATGAAGCAGAATCCAGCTGGAGCAGGTCCTTCTCTGGATGCCTCAGGATCCTCGCAGGGTTGAGAGAGAGGGGAAGAGRATCAGACTGCTCAGATCATTCACTGTCACCTTGCACCTCCAGGGCCCGGGTTCGATTCCCGTCTCAGGCCTGTATGCATGAAGTGTGAATGTTCTCTCTCTGTGCTTGGTGGATGAGAATGAAAGAGAGAGAAGGAAAAAGAGAGAGGAAGGGATGGAGAGGAAGATGTGAGAGAAACCGATAGAGTATGAAAGAGGAAGAAGTGAGAAAGAGACAGAAAGCAAATGAGAGAGGAAGAGAATCAGAGAAAGAAGTGAGAGAGACAATGAATGTAAGAGAGAAGTTAGAGAGAGAGATGGAAGGTAAAAGACCTATAGAGAGATAAAGAGATGGAGTGATGATGTCTGAATGCCCTCCCCTCTCTCTCTCAGTTAATAATCAGATCCAGATGTTTGGGTGTGTTTGTGTTCACACTGAGTGTGTTACATTTAATCATTATCATATTCATCTCCCCTGATTAAAGTCTCCCGGATTAACTGGCTTCGTCCCAAACGCTAGACTTCACGTCTATATAGAGTTCCTCCTTCAACGACTTCCTCCCCTGGACTCCATCACCTGAGACATGTCTAGGGCTTTACACTGTACAGTCCTACTGTACTGCTGTATCTGTAACCATGACAACACCATAGCGTTCCTTTATCAATCCCACCAGCTAACAAACTAGCTAACGTGGCACAAAACCATAAATAGCACATTACTGATAGAAACGAGGCGCCTTGTGTTGTTAGCACTCTTATTTAAATGTCTGCTCAAAGTCTGACTAACGATAAATTCTAGTCTATGTTTGCTTGGCTTGTGCTAAAATATTGGCTAGTTTAGATCGCTATTCAGAAATACAACCGTGGAATTCGTCCATGTTTAGCATAGTTTGCTAGACTCCTTCCCAAACAGCATGTTTACCACAGAGATGTAGTTTATCGGTGTTTATTAGAGTATATTATGTGTGGAACTGTTAGTGCTAACTGTTGTTTTTAGCAGAATTAACTTAGCATGATAAATGCTAATTAGCGCTTTTTTTAGCTAGGTTTTTTTTAGTTTTAGCTAGTCAGGCTGTGACACAGCCAGATACAGTCTTCTCTTATGATCTGTGTGTGTGTGTGTGTGTGTGTGTGTGTGTGTGTGTGTGTGTGTGAACAAACTTCCATCTTTATAAATCTTCATAAAATGCCATTAGCTATAAGTTGTAATAATAAAAAATAAACAGGAAGTTGTATATTTGATCTTGTGTGTAGCCATGTTTAAAGACACACATGTGAAAAGTCATCATAAGAGAATGCTTTGTGTTGGTGTGTGTGTGTGTGACAGAGAGGTAGCTCTAATTTCAGAACACATTAATCACACAGCTGTCAGCAGACACACACATTAAACACACACCAAGATTTCCATCATCGTAAAACACTTATTCTTATCCCTGTTGATGGGTCCCAGACTAACACACACACACAAACACACACACACAAATACATACATCTATAAACACACACACTCACATAAGCCATACACTACACAGTCTATATGTATGCAGTGCTGATGAAGCGTAAATCCCACGAGGTGATTGGCCAGCAGGGGTCACGGCTGACAGAATGGACGGTTTATTCTTGATCGCCGGTGTGGAATAAAAATTTCACACCCTTTCCATTAACAAACCCACCCACACACATTTGTGTGTTTATAGACACAAATGTGCCTTTCCAGACTGAGGTTTAGGACAACTGGCAGATATTAGTCACTTGTGTGTGTGTGTGTGTGTGTGTGTGTGTGTGTGTGTGTGTGGTTGCCTTTCCGTAAAAAAAAAAAAAAACCCACAGTGTGTATTAAAAGACTGAGGTCCGAGACACACCACACTGAGGTCAAAGCACGGGAGCCAACCGAGGCGACTCCGTTGGTGTGAAAAAGCACTTAAGCAGAACAGAACATATCAACCACTGAGTTTACATGTTCTACACCTGTGTCAAAGGAAATTCTTCTCCACACCAGCAGGGGGCAATAGTCCTCTTTTTCGGGGGGATTTAAAAAAGAACACCAGGTGCCAAAACAAACCCTAACACTCATATACTAAATAATGCACAGGACACAAATATACTGTATTTATTTAGCTATATTACTGTGTATATTATGTGGCTAGAACTGTCGCCTTGCATATCCGAACCTGGGTTCGATTCCCGCGTCAACTCTGTGCGCATGGAGTTTGCATATTCTCCCCATGCTTGGTGTGTTTCCTACAGATTCTCTGATATCCTCCCACAGTCCAGAGACATGCAGGTTAGGCTAGTTGGCGTTCCCAAATTAGCAGTAGTGAATGAATGCACGTGTGAATGTTGACTGGAAGATCCTACCACAGCCATAAAAATGGGACCAAATACAATGGTCACAACTGGCCTCCATAGTCTCTAGTTGGACTACTGAGGTGCCTAGGTGGATGTATGGACTACTATCATAGTGCTGCAACAAGGTCATGTGACCATCTTTGAGGTAAAATTTGTTACACGAACGTCATGTGACCATCTTTGAGGTAAAATTTGTTACGTGAACGTCATGTGACCATGTTAGAGATAAAATTTGTTACACAAATGTCATGTGACCGTCTTTGAGGTCATTTTTGTTACACAGAGGTCATGTGACCATCTTTGAGGTAAAAGTTGTTACACAAAGGTCATGTGACCATCTTTGAGGTAAAATTTGTTACGCAAAGGTCATGTGACCATGTTTGAGGTAAAATTTGTTACACACAAGGTCATGTGACCATCTTTGAGGTAAAAGTTGTTACGCAAAAGTCATGATACCATCTTTGAGGTAAAATTTGTTACTGTGAGGTCCTGTGACCATCTTTGATCTATATTTGGTTACGCAAAGGTCATGTCACCATCTTTGATGTAACATTTGTTACACAAAAGTCATGTGACCATCTTTGAGGTAAAATTTGTTACACAAAGGTCATGTGACCAGCTTTGAGATAAGATTTGTTACATAAATGTCATGTTTGAGTTTCCTACAATCTTCATATGCCTCCAACAATGAACTACACTTTATATTAACTTAAAGACATTATCTGTTGTATTGAGCTTCCAGCAKCCTAACACACAGTATGAGTACAGATCAATCCCTGCCCTCCGTGATCACCCAAATGAGGATGGGTTCCCTGTGGAGTCTGTTTCCTCTTAAAGCTTCTTCCTATTGCCATCTCACTGATTTTTTCCTTGCCACTCTCACCATCAAGTTCCTCATCAGGGACAAATAAATATTATAATATACAATATTATATAGAGTATAGCAGTGCCCTCAGACGGGGAATTCTTGATTCCGATTGGGCACGGTGGCATAGTGTTGAGCACTGTAGCTTCGCACTTCCAGAGTTTGAGTTTGATTCCCATTCTCTATGTATATTAAGTTTGCATGTGCCCCAGGCTTGGTGGGTTTCCTCCAGGTACTCAGGATTTCTCCCACCATCCAAAGACATGCAGAGTAGAATAAGTGATGTTTCCAAATTGGCCAGAGTGTGTGAATGAGTGTGCGTGCCCTGCAAAGGATTGACACCCTATCCAGGGTGTACCTCGCCTCATTCCCTAATTTTCAGGATACAGGATAAAGTGGTATAGACGATAAGTGTGTGAGTGTACAGATAATAAATAAGGTAAAAATGAAATATTTAGTGGATCATCTGTCGCCCTCTGCTGGGTGCCAGGTGAAATATCAGTCAAAGGAAGAATTTAAACCTCTGCTGCTCCCTGGTGGACATTTCAGACAATTCTTTCTCTCTCTCTCTCACACACACACACACAGAGTTCACTTGGGATAAATAAATGTAAATGCAAACAACAGATTCACATTTGCAGTTTATGAGAAAATTGAGTGAGTTTATGTGAATTTTTTAGGTTTTATGACGGAATTTGAACTACTGAAGCGTGCTGATGGATTTTCCAGTTAACCAGCTCCAAGTGTTCACTCAGTAGGCGGCACAGTGGAGTTGTGGTTAGCACCGTGACCTCACACCTCCGGGGTTGAGGTTCGATTTCCACCTCAGGTCTGTCTGTGTGTGTGGAGTTTGCATGTTCTCCCCGTGCTTGGTGGGTTTCCTCTGGGTACTTCAGTTTTTTTACACTGTCCAAAGCCATGCAGCAGTGTATAAATGAGCATGTGTGTGTGTGTATATGCGTATGTGTGCCCTGTGATGTACTAGTACCCCATACATGGTGTACCCCGCCTCATGCCCTGTTTCCTGGGATAGGCTCCAGGCCCCACGCGACCCTGTATACAAGATAAACGGTATAGATAACGAATGAATTAATGTTTGTTCTCTCTCTCTCTCAAACACACACACACACACACACACACACACTACAACCTAGTACAATAACTCTTAGCCAAGTTATAAATATGTTATTAGGAATGTGTTTTAGGAAATCTCTTAAGACCAACCTACTTTAGGACTGATTTGCTGCATTTTTCAAAAATGAGGCTTAATTAAAATATTGGCTATATAWTATTTTTATATACATTTCCTGTGATGTGCAGGAATTTGCTAGTTTTTTCAAACAATAAAAGTGAAAATCAGTGACATATAAAGCACACATGATTTTGTGTAAGTTAATACAGTAACTTAACTTAACGTTCACCCAAAACCTTTCCAATATGGCGGGCGTGTGATCGCAGGGCAACCGGAGACTAACTGCGCAATCTCAGTGGTGTGCTATCGCCCAGGAAACGCGCTATATCGCGAGAGTTTAATTTGAAAACTGGCGGTTGATTAGATTTTTTTTTTTTCGGAAGAGGAGAATCAGTGAAAAGGTACGATCCGCGTTTTATTGTTAATATTCTGACATAAATGTGAAGTATTGAGTTTTTTACCTCATAGGGTGTTTTATAAATGTAAATTATCTTTTTTACCCAGGTTATGTAACATTATATGGGCGAATTTTTTTTTTCATTTTCTTTACGTTGTTTCCCCTTCGTTAGCTATGTGGCTAACAGCGCTTTAGTTAAGATTTAATACATTTAATGTGGACTTTTGGGATTTAAACAGTATTAATATTATAATATAAACATTTTAAGGCATTGAATAACAATTAAGGTTAGTTTTGTGTGTGTCTTGTTTTAGACAGCTCGCTACTACTAAATAGTAAATGTCCAAAAACAGAGAATCGATTAATTTAGTTCGGTAAATGAATCGATTCTTTTTTATATTTTACTGATTCGTTGCTTTTGACGGCAAAAAGTTTGTCTAGCCAAGCTCATTACTCGAACATTGCATTCTTTCTAGACAACTGGTGTAGGAATCATTGATTATTTTCAATATTATTGTTAGTTGTGACTTTCATCAAAGATTAATGGAGCAGATCTAAATACATTAATATATAAAATCATTTTAAAAGGGACATTTTTATGTCTTTCAGGTGTTTAGACGTAGGACACGGTTGTTAAATTTGAAATGTGTTGAATTCTTTAGGGATGGGAATCACTTGTCATCTCCTTATACAATATCACGATACCTTGGTGCGGATTCTATAAGTACCAMGGTTTTATAAATACAGTGTCCCGATTCGATGTTAGAATTTTTCCCGGATTTTGTTACAGCTTTGAAAGCTTACGTTTTTTTTTTTTAATTATTGTTTAAATGTATTACGTTCCTTATAAAATTTGTTGTCCACCTTGAAAACGAAGTGGAGCATTTATATAATACAAACTAACTTCAAATACAAGAGTTTAACATTTAACTGAGCAGCATGTGTCTCTGTTATATCAGCGACCATAATTATTATTTCTAAACAAACTTGGCGATTAATTCACTCCTACCAAAAAAATGTGATAAATGTGATAAGCTTCTGCACAACTGTCGCGGCCAATCAAACCAAAAACCTGGCCGATCGACCGGTTCATCTTTATTGTAAATGTAAAAAATGTTTTTTTAAAAATCTATCTTGGATTCATCACTACAGGATGTGACAAGAGAATTGAATGAATACAATCAGTGTCTGTTATCCGATTCGACTTTATTGTAAGTGGTAACACCGTTTAAAAACACAGTTTGTGGACTAACGTGGTCGTGTTTTCCCCATCAGTAGAATTTACATTCGATGGGACTTGGAAAGATCAGGTAATCTCCTGGAACGCTTCATCCTTCCGACTAATATATTAACCCCGTGTGCAGAACACTTTACTTATTTTTAAAGGTGCTTTGCATGTCCAGGTCTTGTGCCTGTATGTGTGTGTGGATCACTACCGTCAAACACTTGAAATTTACACGTTCCATGTCGGAATATTACAGCGCTCCTGTCCTGTGTGTCTTTATTCAGCTTCTCTGTTTGTGTGAGCACTCCACTGGTTTGTAATGGATAATAGTGAATGTATAGCGTAAGTGATGTGTGTGTGTGTGTTTGTTTCAGGAGCATCAACATGACCGCTGATTCTGAACTAGAGATCCGTGAAACTTTCCAGCGTGCTCAGAAAGCGCACAACAACAAGGCCAAGCTGGTGGCCAGTCTGAAGAACATGTACGACAAGGTAAAGTGGTGTGTGTTATTTACAAATAAATGTATTTGTTCTTGGCAGTTTGAGGCTTTCTTTTTTGTATGTGTGTTTATTGGCTTCATTTCAAGATCCCTCTGTGTGTGTGCTGTGTAGTTACAGGATAAGGATGAGTTCCACCAGGAGTTTCTGCGCTGCCTGAAATACGCRCTGATCGTGTACACCAGAGAACCAGCGGTCGAAAACATCATTGACTTTGCGGTGAAGTTCGCCGCCAGCTTTGAGACGCCTGTGGAGGAGGAGCTTGAGGAGGAGGAAGACGAAGATGAGGATACATTTCTGAACTTCCTGTTCAACTTCCTGTTGGAGGTAATCTACCATACATGAATAGACACAAAGACTCGGTTTAAGAACAATCATGTAAACAATCATGTAAACAATGATATAGATTAGCGTGAATCTAAACAGATAGACATGTGCGGTCCTCTCTGTCTGTCACAGTGTCACGGGGTGAGCAGCCACGCGGTGCGCTTCCGGGTGTGTCAGCTGGTGAACAAGTTGCTGGGCAGCCTGAGCGAGAACGCTCAGATCGACGACGGGCTGTGTGAGCGCATTCATGAGGCCATGCTGGTCCGCGTCACAGACAAATACCCCAACGTGAGGATCCAGGCCGCGCTCGCCATGGCCCGCCTGCAGGACCCTGAGGACCCAGAGTGTCCCACGGTCAAAGGTATATATACTCACACACACAGCGCTTTAGCTTTTGTTTAATTACCACTGAAATACCTGGAATCACCTGGAAAATAGTGTGATAGTATGAGGTTTCACACATACATGATAAAATTTCTTCTTGCGTGAAACAAGAAACGAATTAATAAGAGGTATTTATTGCACACACATCTGTCAAAGCTAGCAATTACTTCACAATTATAAATGTATAAAAAAATAAGACTATGCAGTTAAACCTTGGATCSCGAGCAGAATTTGTTCCGACTCACACTTAGTCACAATGGTATAATGAACTGTATACACGCACACGTATGTTGTCAATACGAGTGATGCACGCACCCTGAGACCGAGCATGGGAGACGATTACCCACAATGGTGCAGTCTGCGAGAGAATAACAATTGTGGACACATGACGCTTGGCACGGCATGCGTACTACTTGTACTGTATATCAAGACCTCACTTGTTTATTAAGTAAAAATGTTTAAAAACCTTAAGCATAAAGTCCTGCCCACCAAGGACAGCAATAAGTTCACTAAGTGCTAGACTTATCAGTGTGTGCATGCTCTCTTTCATCTGTTCTCTCTCTTGTCTGTATTAGCAATATAATGCTGTGTCTTGTTGGCATGGTGACCTGCCATTCCTGTGCTATTATAGCAGAAACACTGTTAAATGTCATCAAAGTTGGACCAGATCTTAATTTTAATGTGTCTGTTTGTATTTGTGTCTTTAAAGCCTACATGCTGCTGTTGGAGAACGACTCAAACCCTGAGGTGCGGAGAGCCGTCCTGTCCTGCATCGCACCCTCCGCCCTTACACTCCCCAAAATCTACAGACGTACACGAGACGTTAAGGAGAAAGTCCGCAAACTGGCCTATCAGGTAGACACACAYATGCATAGGTTGGAGAACATGACTTGAACAAAAATGCTTTGAAGTAAAAACAATTATAAATAATACAGGTCATCCTCGACCTGAACGTTCGAGGTACAAATTTTCTCCAGCTATGAAGGGGCCTCGTTTCTACACAAGTAGCTCATGTGTGTTGAACAAAGAAAATGACCCTGCACCAGATACAATATACCAGACTTTATACATTCACTTACACACTGAAAATATTGTATATAATTGTAAATATTGGCATGTGTGTGCATGCGTGCGGGCAGGAGAAATGAKTCTGTCTCACCGATTTCAATGAATCAGTCCGGGAGCACGATGAGAAAATGTCTGTCCTGTAAAGGCGCAGAGGCAACATGTGAGATTAATTTCCTTAGGCGTGGTTACGGTTTTTGGCCACAAGATGGAGAGTGGACAGAGGTTTAGTCAAGTGGATTGGTATGCTTTTGCCTATTTGTGTCAACGGCGTACAAGATTCACTTTGTCAGAGTTATGAACAAATTTGACTTATGAACGTGCTCCCGGAACGGAACTCATTCATAAGTCAGGGACGACCTGAGATCAGGTTTAGATCAACTTGGTTAATTAAAGTTTTTTATACTATATACGATTCAGGTTTCCAGTGCAAATTAATTTTGTAAGTTCAAGGTGTGTGTTTGTGTGTGATTTCAGGTGCTTGCTGAGAAAGTGCATATCCGCGCTTTGACCATCGCTCAAAGAGTTAGCCTGCTGCAGCAAGGACTCAACGATTCTGCCGGTCAGTGTGTGTGTGTGTGTGTGCGCGCTCATCAGTATGACTTGAGAACAGCTACTCCGGGATGTCGAATTAAACCGTCATATCGGTTGTGTGACACGCGTTAATTTAGTAAGTTTGTAATGAGCGTGTTTGTGTGTTTAGCCTCAGTGAAGGAAGTGGTGAAGCAGACCCTCATTCCCTCCTGGCTCCGGCTCCTTCAGGGAGACGTGTTGCAGTTACTCCACAGACTGGACGTCGAAAACTGCGCCGACACCGCGGTTTCCGCTCTGCACGCCCACTTCTCCATGGCATCGACCCCTGATGACCTCCTGAGCGCAGCCAAACTGGACGAGAGGTGCGTGGAGGAGGAGGAGGAAGAAGACAGTGTTTTTCGCTCACAGCATTTTGACATGTTCCAGATTCCAGTGTATGACGTGTGTTTGTGTGTGCGCGCGTGTGTATATAGGAAGTTGATCCCAATAGACGCCCTGACGTGTGAGAACGTGCTATACTGGCGTGCGCTGTGTGAGTTTGTGAAGAGTAAAGGAGACGAGGGGGAGGAGCTCCTGGACAAGCTGCTACCCGAACCTGCTCTGTTTGCCGAGTACCTGTACAGGTAAAGCACGCACGGTGCACCGCACGTCTACCTGTACTGTACCGCACCCGCGTACCTGAGCATCCAGAATGCCCGTGTGCAGTAAGAATATGATTCATTGTGATGTTTTTGTGAACAGTTTTATGAAGACGCTTCCAGCCATGTGCGACGACGACAGAGTCGATCTGACTCAGCTGGAGTCTGTGATGATGAAGGAGTTCATCTCACAGCAGCTCATCCAGCTGGTGGACTGCTTGGACACTGCAGAGGAGGGGGGAAGGTAACGGCTTTTATTTGATATTTCTATTAGTCACACATTTCAGATGAAATAAAAATAAAATTAAGAACTAAACACTCTTTGGTGGCACTGTAAGTGCGTAAGACTTTTAAACACCAGACAATTTTTTAAAATTATTATGTTTTAATGAAATATGTATAAGATTCAGGACTGTGCAATATAGAATGACCTCCCCCCCCCCACACCATTTAAAAAAAAATCATAACCTAGGTAATCTGATGAACTGAAGGAATTTTATTTCATTTTGCCCTGCCATGCAAACATGACYGAGCAACAACACTAAAAAGTGGGTCAAATAGGGAATTAAATAAAGAGTACAAATTCATGAGATTGCGTGTTTTTGTTTTTTGTGACCATAATAATAATATGTACATTTTGTT
>QMIH01005074.1:0-12231 GCA_003987875.1 Clarias batrachus
TCTTCTATCAGCTTGAATCAGTCGGCCCATTCTCCTCTGACCTCTAGCATCAACAAGGCATTTTTGCCCACAGGACTGCCGCATAGTGGTTGTTTTTCCCTTTTCACACCATTCTTTGTAAACTCTATAAATGGTTGTGTGCGAAAATCCCAGTAACTGAGCAAATTGTGAAATACTCAGACCGGCCAATCTGGCTCCAACAACCATGCCACGCTCAAAATTGCTTAAATCACTTTTCTTTCTGGTTCTAACATTCAGTTTGGAGTTCAGGAGATTGTTTTGACCAGAACCACACCCCTAAATGCACTGAAGCAACTGCCATATGATTGGTTAATTAGATAATTGCATTAATGAGAAATTGAACAGGTGTTCCTAATAATCCTTTAGGTGAGTGTATGTACCTAACTAAATATAATTGTATCAATTAAAATGTCTCCTGTTTAATTTTCCTGTCAAAAATTTATAAACATACATGCTATTTAAAAATGGTATTGTTCCTAAGGTACTGTACAACAGCTTGTTTGACACATGGTTTGTCACATGGAATAAGATGCAACCTATTGAACATACAGTACACAGTAGCGTGCCTACAACAATTCAGACATAATAAACAAGTCATAACCTCCCCCAACCCATATTTCAGGTGTTATTGTGTGGTCACAGATTATATTTTTCATGTTCCCAACAAAAACAATGACCAGGTTTAAACAGCAGGTTTTGTATACCAAATGAGCTTCAGATGTAGAACTGATAGCGCTGTACTGCACAAAAGCTTTTAGTAGTCTGGAGAAACCCTTACAATATTCCACAGGTAAAAATGCATTTTAAAATTATTTTAAAAATCTTTTTAAGAATAATAAATATTAAAATGAATGAATAAATAAAAAAATACCAATAGACACTAATTCATTGTGAAAGAAATTAGGCAATCTGTTTTATAATTACAAAATACTACAGGGGTATTGTAGAGAATTATTGGCACCCTTAATGAAAATTAGCCTAAGTGAAAAAGTGACCCTGAATGCAGATAGTAATACTTTAAACTTACTTTAAATAATCGGCTGAAGTTAATTATTTATATTTTTTCACAAATAATGCTTGGATAATGTATCATGCATTTGTTTTTATTTGTTATTATTCCTGTCATAATTTGTCTTGCATATGCTGAATGTGTGTATAGACTGAGGCAACACAACAGTATTGACAGTAGTGTTTAGTACAGCTCCATAATTAATAGTAAACAAAAGCTGAAAATAAGAATTAATCATGAAGCATAATGTAAATGTATATAATTTATAATGTATGCAATGATGTAAAACTTCATTGTCCTTTCAATTAAATTTAGTTTGCTGTTGATTAACTGAGGCAAACTCAGCACAAGGTGTAAAAAGCCCAAGCATGTATCTGTCTGTCAACAGAAGGCGTCTTCCACTTTAGGGGTGATTACTGTAGTTAAATTTTTTTAGATTTGTTAACCATTTATATCTTGCACAAATCAAGTTTCTTAAAAAAATTATGTCCTACATGCTCCTTCCATGTTTTTTTTTTACAAAGTCAACATTTTTCTTTACGTCATAGCATTAATATGTCCAGAGCTGCATCTCAGTTTGCCACATGGCACAAATCACACCAGTTTCCTGTTGCATATCAATTACCATCATTCCAGTTCTGTTTCGGGGTTGCCAATATTGGTTTTGGGTAGTCAAATACTGTAGACCAGTTATTTTCCATCCTAATGTATAATTAAACTCCTAATAAATTTCAATAAGTATATAATGTAGTTATTATAAAAAGTTATTTCATCTTTTTACAATGTAAATGTTTACTTCCATATAATAAAACTAATTCATGGACAATGTGTACAACATAACATGTTAATATTTAAATATTAAAGACAGAGAAATAAAATCCAGTCAGTCCAATGTATTGAAAAAAGGAAACCTTTAATAATAATAATAATAATAATAAATGACATGGCGTAGTGTTCAGTTTGGTCAAATTTCATGCCAGAGAGCTCTTACAAATCTTGTATCAAACCACAGGTAAAACTTCAGTGTTCTTCTTCATGTTCTTGATCTCTAGAACACCAATGCAAAATGATCCACAAGACCGGGTACACCTTGAATGGGGTGCCAATCCCTCTCAGGGCTCACAGACATACACACAAGCACACACTCATTCTACACTACACACACTACAGGCAATTTAGGAACCCCAGTTAACCTAATCTGCTTGTCTTTGAACTGTGGAAGGAAACCCACCAAGCACCAGGAGATAATGCAAACTCTATGCACACAGACTCAAGGTG
Source organism: Clarias batrachus (assembly GCA_003987875.1). Classification (NCBI taxonomy): domain Eukaryota; kingdom Metazoa; phylum Chordata; class Actinopteri; order Siluriformes; family Clariidae; genus Clarias; species Clarias batrachus. The sequence continues at coordinate 2,309 of QMIH01005074.1, forward strand.
GGAATCAAACCGAGACCCTAAAGGTGCAAGATGACTGTGCTATGCATATAACCTAGGACACAATTTGTATGTAAATAATAATAATAATAATAATAATTATTATTATTATTATAGATAAAGATATAAATATGAAGATTTAAAATCATAAATTTACATATAACCCCAATATAAATAAGTTATTATTANTTATTATTATTATTATTATTATTCCCTGTTTTTCTTTGTAGAAGAATACAGAATGGCTATCACATCTGAAAAATTCAGCAACTCTACTCCAGATTTCTTATCCTTATTGATATCTGCAGAATGTTTAAAGGGAAATTATTTTGGATTCATTTTTTGCTACTGTGTGTTGCCACTTTGCTTTTTACTTGGGATTCCAGCCCATCTGTGGTGTCTCTGGTTCTATTCTTGTACTGAGCAGAAAATTAAAGAAACACATTTTTTTTCCCTGACTCACACAATTATGGAACTCATCTACTGTCTGGAATGTGCTGTGCAAACACTGAGTGTACTAAATTTTAACAATAAATTATGCTGGGCCTTGATTTCATTTTTGTTTGGTCTGTCCTGGATTGGAAGGCCGTTGTTACAAACCTGCATTTGTATTGAACAATACTTGGCTGTGCTTCATCCAGTAATATTCTTAAAATATAAGGGTATAAGGTATAGAATTGCAGCAGCTGGAGTAGCTTGGCTCATAGCCTCTGCATATGGTGTATATGAGATCCACATGGTTATTTTCCCAGACTTCTTTTTTACTTTTTTAATCATTATAACAATGACTGCGATTTCATTTTGCTGTCTGTCTGTATTGTGTGCTCTGAAAAACCCAGGGCCAGGAGATTCACGTACCATAAAGCACTCCATTAAAGATGGAGGAAACAAACAAAAGAGAAAGGCCTTTAATATTATCTTTGTGGCATTTCTCCTAAGCTTTTTTACCTACCTTCCTCTAGCATTACTTATTGTTGTTATTGGTAGATTTCAAGAAGATGCCTTATTGATTTATTGTTCTGTTGTTCCTTTTATGGCATCCTTAAACGTTTTTGGTGTGATTATCACACCATTGCTGAAAATATACAAGGAAAACCATCATAAATGTCTAAATTGTCAATATAAAATTTAAAAAGGAACACCATGATTGGAACTGTGAGATCTACTTAAATGTAAGATTTGAATGTTCTATGAGGATAAGTAAGGTTGAGGGTGATCATATTGGTTTTAACTGATTGATAATTTAATTAACCAGGCATGTTGGAAAATATTAAGAGTTAAACATACTTGATGAGAAATGGAGCAGTACCTATGTGTTGTTGTTGTTGGTGATGGTGGTTGTAGTGGTGGGGGAGGTGTTTTCTTATCATATCTTAAAATATAAAAATTATTATTGTTATATTTACTTCATGTCTACCTTAACAGATTATCAACACATTGTAAAAGTGAATCTGTTGGCCTAAAAAGTATCCTACAGCATTGTATTTACTTTTGAGTGAGCTACATAACATGTGGTTGTACAGTGGTTTTAGAGCAGCCTGATATACCCTAATAAATGCTTAATGTAATATCTGCACGCATATATATGTTTTAAAAAATTGCATTATGAATCATTCAGACCGTATATATTCTTAATAAAACATCAATATGTGTAAAATAAAATCAGAATTAAACTTTTTTTTCTTTGCTGTGTGTTTATTTGTAATTGACATTCATAGTTCTTTAAAATTCTGATGACCCTTGGCATGTCCATAGAGTACACAGAGGATCTCTTTCACTGTAGTGAAAGCATAGTAATTGCAAATATTTACAATATAATACAATATAATCTGTATAATAACAGGACACTGAAGAAGACATCATGTTAATTGGTGACATTGCTTATCTAGAGAACTCGATTTTTAATAAAACAATTATGATCTACACAAACTTAAAGTCAGCCATCAGCATTGCTGATTGTTAGGAACAGAAAGACCACTCTTTCTGGTCAATGAAACTTCAGAAAGAATAGCAATTAAAATTAATCAATTAATAGTAATAATAATACATAAATAAAATAATATATTATCATTGTTATTATTATTATTATTATTATTATTACTATTATTATTATTACTATTATTATTATTATTATTATAGATGATTTCTGGAATCATTTTTACATATGACTTGGCCATTGCATGTAATCAAGGTTAAAGACAGTCAATCTGAGAGTCAGCAACTTCTTTGGCCAGGCAGAATATAACGATATGCAGAACAGTATTCAGTAAATTGTGAGAGAGTTTTCTACAGGAAAGTATAAAAAATATATAATTTTACAAAATTATATTAGTAGAAAAATGAAAGAGTAAACTAGGCACTTATAAAACCAAGATGTGTGAAGGTTTTATGCCACTCTTTATTGGTACTTTATTAGTAAAAGTTACAGTAACACAAGTTAATGCTCTTTTATTCCATTTAATGTCAGCCTCCAAGTAGTTAACTAACAGAGTAAAATGGTGGAAGGTGATTGGATTTAAAATCAGTATTCCATTCCAAGCTACTTTGCAGATAAAACTTTATAGAAGCATATTCTTGTTACTTTTAAGAGAGAACCTTTTTTTAATTATAGGATTAATAATAAATGACCAGATGGCGTACTAGTCATGTGCATTTCGAACCTTTCGAACCTATGGTCTTTAGTGTACTTACTATGAAAAGTATTAAGTACACTTGTTCATCATAAAAGCAAACTGAACAGCATTATTTGATAATCAAATGAGGTCTATCCTTATTGCTTGAAATTCATCTGTATTTGTGTATTCATTCATTTCTGTATCTGTACAGAAATGCCCATCCATATTGTCATCTATACTGGAGGTAAGACAGTTTTCTTTTTAAATATCTTTATTACACAAAATCCCTGTTAAATTTTCAACTATGATTTGTCTTATAGCGTGGATTTATTTTCTATAATAGCAGCAGTATAACAGTAGTTCTCAGTGAAATTCTCGCCACAAAATATTAATGCACTCAGTTAAAATGCATCTACTATCAACCTACCCAGAGAATTGTATGGTTGAAGGTACAAATAAAAAATAAATTTTTTAAAAAAAAGAGAGAAACTTGTAACTTTTAAATGGTCTGGTAAAGCACTATGATTATTGCATTTTTGGATCCCTTCAACCTTTTGACTAGTAGCGCATTTATATACAGTCTATATAAATCATCTATTATAATCCTTGTACATCTTTTTGTATTTGTCCTCACTGCAGGACAGAATTGATACAGGATGGCCAACACATCTAAGGAAATTACAAATTCCATTTCCTTTGTCCCGTTCGGAGCAGCTGCATGTTTGACTAAACCAGATTATGGACTGATTTTCTGCGAGTTTATAATGTCAGTTTGTGCCCTTGTGGGAATACCAGTTCATTTGTGGTGTCTCTGCTTATATCTTACTTTTTGTGGCAAATTCAAGCAAAATATATTTTTTCTCCTAAATCAGACGATAATGGAGCTTCTTTGCTGCATAGAATGCGCTCTTGAAACACTGAATCAGCTTATTTTCATAAATGACAATTTGTTTCTAGTGACTTGCTCACTTTTTGGTCTGTCCTGGACTGGAAGGGCGCTGATACAAACCTGCATTTGTATTGAACAATATTTTGCAGTGCTTCACCCAATAACATTCTTAAACTATAAAAGCATAAAGTACAGAATTGCAGCAGTTGCAGTAGCTTGGTTACTGGCTTTAGGATACGGTTTGTATGAGATCTTTTTCCCAACTTTCACCAGTTTCATTTTTAACTCTGTATTCATTGTGGCAATGGCTGTGATTACATTCTGCTGTGTGTCTGTGCTACATGCTTTGAAGCATCCAGAGCCAGGACATGGAGGTAGAGATGTCAGGAACCAACAAAAGAAGAATGCTTTTAATATGATCTTTTCAATTTTGCTTATAATTTTGTTTACCTATGTCCCTCTGGCAACTTTTAGCATTTTTACTGTGGTACAAATACACTGGGTTTTATTTTACTGTAATGTGGCTCCCTTGTTGTTTTCCCTAAGCATGTCTAGTTTGATTATTGCACCACTGCTGAAAATGTACAAAGAGGGTTATTTTATTAAATACCAAAACCAGAGAAATTTGTAAAACCTGAATAGATCACATGAGAAAGATCTGCAGGATTCATAAACTATTCATCTATTCATGTGGAAGAACTTGAATGGCTCGCGGAGAACCTTGACCTCAAACCCATCGAGCGCCTTTGGGAAGATCGCAAAGCTTTGTCAGCTGGCAGTTTCCACAATGAGAAATTAAAAGATGGCAGTTCAGGGGAACTGTGGCGGTCAAGATGAGATCTGGAAGAACTCATGAGAGAACTGTTTGTATGCTGGTCACTAAGACAAATCAAAACCCCCATTTAACTGCAAAAAACCAGCAGAAAGATTTAACAGACTCAGGATTGGTGGCGAACCACTGTGCAGCAATGCTTGCACAGACAAGACCTGGAGGCATGGGTAGCTCTATCATGCTTTCCACTATGGAACACCTGAAGAGACGCAAGCTGAAGGTTTTGGATGGCCATCACAGTCCCCTGATTTAAACATCATTGAAAATTTGTGGGGCGATCTTAAAAGAGCTGTGCATGCAAGACGACCAAAGAATATTACAGAATTACAGCCTTTTGCAAGGAAGAATGGGAGAAAATCCCCAATACAAGAAGTGAAAGACTTTTAGCTGGCTATAAAAAGCAGCAAGTAGCAAGTACTGATTATGTATGGTGCCCAAACTTTTGCACAGTGCCACAATAATATTTTAATTGTTTTATCTTTTAAAATAAATTTGATCTCTCTCTCTCTCTGTATCAGCCTGCAGGTTGAGTGCAAGGTCTTTAGTTCAAGGGAGTTTGTTAGGGCCTGGTATGCGCTGAAGATTTCAGGTTTTATTTTCATATTTCTTTTCTGTTAGTTAGTTTAGGGGTTATTTATAAGGATTATTTGTTTTGTTTATTTCTTTGTTTTGGGTGACACTCATACTTTTCTGTAATCATTTCCATTTCACAATGTGAGTAAAAAGACTTTTGAAATGCTTTCATTGGTCAGCCTTGGTCTGTTTCACACCCTGTAACAATTATCTCTGCTGAATGTTAGGGTTTCATCCTATATAATCTCAAGCACGTAAGAAACGGAATGCATCTTCCAGTTGTGATTAGTTAATCTATTTTTAGATTGCAGGTTCACGTTTGTTGACCATTATATCTTGCACAAATCAGGTTTATTCACAAAATTTTATGTTCTTAAGGCTCTTTCACTCACTCACTCACTCTTAATCCTGTATTCAGGGTCACAGGGGCCTGGAGCCTATCGCAGGAGACTTAGGGCACATGGCAGGGTACACCCTGGACAGGGTGCCAATCCATCGCAGGCCACACAGACATACACACACTCACTCATTCACACACTACGTGCAATTTGGGAACGCCAATTAGCCTAACCTACATGTCTTCGGACTGTGAGAGGAAACCGACCAAGCACTGGGAGAACATGCAAACTCCATGCACACTGAGACGGCAATCGAGCCTGACCGGGGATCGAACCCGGACCCTGGCGGTGCAAGGCGACAGTGCTAACCACTACTCCACTGTGCCACCTAGGGCTCTTTCAATGTTTTTTTTTTTTTTTTTTACAGATTCTTCAGATTTTTCTTTCATGATAGCATTAATGGGTCTAGAACTGCATCAATCTCATTATGCCAAATGGCACAAATCACAGTGATTTCCTGTTGCATCTTGATTACCATCATTTAAGTTCTGGTTCGGTGTTGCCAATATTGGTTTTAGGTACTCAAACACCGTACTATACTTATGTTTACTATAAACACTGTTCTATCCTAATTTATATTTAATTCCAGTAGATGTAATTATGAAAATAAGTCTTTCAGATCTTTTCATTGTAAATATTTAACTTCATATAATAAAACACGTTTATGGACAATGTGTACTATAGAACATAACATTTTGATGTTGTAGTGGTTCGACAAGGCGGAGTGAAACACAGACACCACGTTCCAAAAACACACAGTGCTTTTTATTTACAGAGTGCAAACAGCACGCTAATTATCAGACTCTCTCAAGTCTCAGTGGCTCTATGACTCTGCCAAAGGCAGGGGAGTGGGTCCAGCTGATGTAGTACTTCATACGTCAAGTCCTCATTGTCGCAGCCAGGCGAGCCGAACTGAGAGGAGCAGAAGGCACAAGTGCAGAGATGTCCAACGTAAAGAGACACTGGCCTTAAGCCCGCCATGTTTTAAAAATCACAAATCATAACCTATGTTTACTTATATTATCTAACATAGAATCCCGTCTGTCAAATATATTGGAAAGAGGAAAACTTTAATAAACATTATGACACTGCTAGTGCTTACAGTAATTTGGCCAAGTTTCATGCCAGATCATTTCAAAACATTAAATCTTCTCTTCCCGTGGGTCGATTACAATGAAACAAAGCCATTAAGTTTTTACATTTTGCACAGTCATCACTCAGAGTTTACTATATTGAGACTTTGTCTGTTCCCGAGCTAAACACAAATTTATGTAGAAAGACTCAGAAAGTCTGTTTTAGTAATTTAATTAACAAATACCTATAACTCACTTTGGTGTTCCACAGGGTTCATTTTTATGCCCACAGCTTTTTTCTCTTTACATGCTTCCTCTGGGCAACATAATTCGTAAGGATGGTTTTCATTGTTATGCTGATGACACACAGTTATACATCTCAGCAAAACCAGATGAGAAAAACCAGCCTACTAAAGTAGATAAGAGATAATCATAAGAGATTGGATGTTACTTAACTTCCTTTTGCTTAATTCTGATAACAAAGAAGTTCTAGTCGTAAGACCACAAGAAGCTAGAAGCAAGCTTTCTGATCACATTGTAACTTTAAATGGCCTTGCTGTTCCATCAAGTGCAACAGTGAAAGACCTTGGTGTGATTATAGATTCCAACTTTTCATTTGAAGCTCATGTAGATAATATTACCAGGATAGCATTCTTTCACCTTAGAAATATTGCCAAGATAAGAAATATACTTTCACTAAACGATGCAGAAAAACTAGTTCATGCTTTTATCACCTCTAGTTTGGACTATTGTAACGCCTTACTGTCTGGTTGTTCAACTACTGTAGGTGCATAAACAAGCTTCAGTTAGTCCAGAATGCAGCAGCAAGAGTCCTCACTGGAACCAGAAGATAAGAGCACATCACCCCTATCTTATCTACACTGCATTGGCTCCCTGTGAGATTTTGCATATATAAAATACTACTATTGACGTATAAAGCATTAAATGGTCTCGCAATTGCTAGTGTCTTACGATCCACCACAACTACTTCTATCAAAGGATGCAGTCTACTTGTCAGTACCATGTATTCTGAAAACTACAGCAGGTGGCAGAGATTTTTCTTTTTTCTTAGGAAGTCCTAAAGTTATGGAATAGTCTTCCAGTTAATGTTCGGGACCCAGACACAGTCTCAGTGTTTAAGTCTAGGCTAAAAACCTATTTATTTAGTCAAGCATTTTTGTAAATAACTTTGCCTTAGATAAAGGAGCAGATCTGGTGGTCTCATGAACATAGAGTATTATGGTGAACTGGAGCCCTCATGTCTGTGTTTTCTTCTGGCTCTCTCCTTTTAGTTATGCTGTCATAGTAAGTCCTGACGGAGTCCCTGCTTGCACTCTGCACTAAAGATACATTCACATTATGATTATTGATTGTGACCATACCTAACTGCCATCTCTCCTTCTCTTCTATTCTCCCTCTTCTTCTCTCTCTTTCCCTCTACCTGTCTCTCTGTTGAGCTACAAATGTCGCTACATGTGATCCAGACCCCGTCTGCCCCCTGGTGCTGTATGACTCGTCCTGGTGTCCTGCTTCTGGTTGGAGATCTCRTCGCATGGATGCCCCCTGTGGGCTACTTGGGATGCGTGTGGTAACTGGGGATGATTCCACTTTTCCACGAACACGGTCTTGCCCTTGGCTGATGCAGACAGCTGTTCTCTAAGGACTTGTGACTTCAGTCACTCGATAGTTTAGGACTGGAGTTTCCAACTAGGCCTCCAATGGACTCAATTTTAACATCTGTTATACTGAACTTCCAATCTCACACAGTATGATGCAGATCAATCCCTGCTATCCGTTTTACCCAAATGAGGATGGGTTCCCTGCTGAGTCTGGTTCATCTCAAGGTTTCTTCCTATTACGATCTCAGTGAGTTTTTCATTGCCACTGTCGCCATTGTCCTCGGCTTGCTCATCAGGGACAGTCTTATCATTTTGATTTATACATGTTCACTTCTCATACAAAATTATATAATTCTTTTGATTTTGTAAAGCTGCTTTGCGCCAATGTCAATTGTTAAAATATACAAATAAAATTGAATTTAATCAAATTAATGGGCTTGAAGCGAGATTGCGTAGTTGGGACACATGGAAGGTCAAGTTGATTCGCCACATGGTTGAGGGGAGCAAGAGCTTGACAGCGCAGGGGTTGATAACCTTGGTGTTCGTGAAAGGGCTTACATAGCGCGGGGAAAGTTTTACGGGAGATGGATTTGAGAGGAAGATCCCTGGTGGAGAGCATAACCCTTTGTCCTATTTTATATTTCAGGGCCTGGGAGCGTTTTCGGCTTGTTCCTTGTAGGACTTGCTGAGTCGTAGCAGGGTCTTCCTGGCTTGGGCCCAGGTTCTCTTACAACAACGGACAAAAGCTTGGGCAGACGGCACGCTGACCTCCTGCTCCTGAGATGAGAACAAGGGTGGTTGGTATCCCATGCAGCACTGGAAAGGGGACAGACCGGTAGATGATGAGGTCTGGGAGTTGTGGGCATACTCAACCCAAGGTAGGAACTCGCTCCAAGAGGAAACATCTTTAGCGGCCATACACCTCAGGGCAATCTCGAGGGACTGATTCTTCCTCTCAGTCTGGCCGTTAGATTGAGTGTGGAAACCAGAGGACAGGCTGGGAGTGGCCCCAATCAGCTTACAGAATGCCTTCCAAAACTGAGAGATGAACTGTGGGCCCCGGTCTGAGACAATGTCCATAGGCAGACTATGGAGCTTGAACATGTGGTTAATCATGAGTTCGGCAGTTTCCTTGGCAGATGGGAGTCTTGGTAGGGGAATGAAGTGGGCAGCTTTCGAGAACCGGTCCACCATGGTCATGATGCAGGTGTGGCCGGCGGAGGATGGTAGCCCAGTGATGAAGTCCAGGGCAATGTTGGACCAGGGGCGATGAGGGATGGGTAGAGGTCTAAGGAGGCCGGCAGGTGCAGTGCTGACATGTTTGGACCTCATGCAAACATCACATGCTGAAACAAAGCTAGAAACGTCTTCCTTGAGGGTGGACCACCAAAACCGCTGGTGGGCTAGCGCCAGGGTTCCGGCAGAGCCAGGGTGGCAGGAGAGTTTCGAGCTGTGGGCCCACTCCAGGACCTGAGAACGCAGAGCAAGGGGAATTAAGAGGCGGTTAGAAGGCACATTGCTTGGACTTGGCTTATGAGAAAGAGCTTGCTTGACTCTAGTTTCAATGTCTAACTCGGCCACGGCGAGCAAACAGGAAAAATAAAAATAGTTTTGCATGCGGCAGAGTCTTGTGTGGTCATAAATTGTCTCAAAAGAGCATCTGGCTTGGTGTTTTTAGATCCTGGTCAGTAGGAGAGGGTAAAATTGAAGAGGGACCACCTGGCCTTGTCACGGCACGCCAGGTCACGCCCACGACTCGAGCCAAACTTTGATCTCCTGTGACTCCTCTCCACATTCCGTCCCACAGCTTTGGTATTGCCTCCTCATTCGTCAGCTCAAGCACACCTACTCCATATTTTCATTTCATCAACTCACTCTATATAAGTCTTGTCCAAGCAACCACTCATTGCCGAATTATTGCGTGCCC
>QMIH01005079.1:0-12208 GCA_003987875.1 Clarias batrachus
CGCCTCACTGTGCGTGCAGATGCGCTCTGCACTGGTGGCACTCCGATCCCGCAGCTAAATCCTCTTTAGGAGACGATCCTGGACTTGCTGGACTTTCTTGGACGCCCTGAAGCCTTCTTAACAAGAATTGAACCTCTTTCCTTGAAGTTCTTGATGATCCTATAAATTGTTGATTTAGGTGCAATCTTAGTAGCCACAATATCCTTGCCTGTGAAGTCATTTTTATGCAATGCAATGATGGCTGCACGCGTTTCTTTGCAGGTCACCATGGTTAACAATAAAAGAACAATGATTTCAAACATCACCCTCCTTTTAACATGCCAAGTCTGCCATTCTAACCCAATCAGCCTGATATAATGATCGCCAGCCTTGTGCTCGTCAACATTCTCACCTGAGTTAACAAGACGATTACTGAAATGATCTCAGCAGGTCCTTTAATGACAGCAATGAAATGCAGTGGAAAGTTTTTTTCGGGATTAAGTTAATTTTCATGACAAAGAAGGACTAAGCAATTCATCTGATCACTCTTCATAATATTCTGGAGTATATGCAAATTGCTATTATAAAAACTTAAGCAGCAACTTTTCCAATTTCCAATATTTATGTAATTCTCAAAACTTTTGGCCACGACAGTAGAATCATTTTCATGTCCTTACAAATTAATTTGAATTGTTAACGGCTCCATGTGGGGTCACTATGCTTAATTTTTTTTCCTCCAAATTTATACCAACCGCAATGATTTCAGAGCCATTTTCAAACCAGAAGATTGGTATCAAATTGAGTGGAATGGGGGTATAAGGGTCATATCCTGCAGCAAATACTATTTTATCAAGATAGGAATTAAGATTTATGGTATATTTTTTCTGGTACAAAGCAGTTACTATCATTCATATATAATGTTCTGTAATATAGTTAAAGTACACAACCCCGGGCCTTACTTCCCATAGCCGTTTTATTTTTGAACTATATTTCAACATTAAGTCTAATAAGCCAGAAAAAGCACTCATGCCAGTAATAAGACACGGGTAATGAAACACTCTCATTAACCTTACAGTAGCTTTCAGGTATCATATGTGTGAGCTAGACCACGAGAAAAGACATGTGGAGTAGATATAATGATTCGGTCACAGGTCCCACTAATGAAGAGCAGTCTGCTTTCTTTTTTTCTCTTTTTTTCTAAGATTCAGATCTCTCTCTCTCTCTCTCCGTCTCTCTTCTACCCCTCCAGCATCTGCCTCTTTTCAATCTTTCAGCAGCAATTGAACAAGTTAATGATGCATTAACGCTACTTGAGCACAGTGAAGGAGGCACTGCCCTAAATGCTTCATTACTTTTTAAATTAGGTCTGTTTATTTACTCTTGTATGTTTAACATTGTTTGGGTTTGTTGTCTTTATGAAACTGTACACTCATTTTTATGAAAATGTTTAAAACATGTAAGGTGCTAATTTGAGTGATCTTATTTAGATATAAAATGCTCAATCTTTTAAAAACTCAACTTCAGTAAACATTTCATGCTTGTAATGAAACGAGTAAGAAACCAGGCAGATCATTTGCATCCACAGATAGTAAATATCGTAAGCAACTGTAAAATAACTATCATTTACCTACCCAGAATATAATCAATTCCAATTTCACTGCTGTTAGAATAACGGGTGTGCTTCTTTGAAAGTGGCCTCTTGTACACTAAAAATGTGCCAGTCTGTTTGTACCTGCAGGAAAATCACTAACTGTAATACAGCAAGTAAGAAAATATAGATTTTATTAGGTAATCATAAAGTGCTAAAATACAAAATGGTGCACTGTTATTAAAAAAAATGACTGTGTGAAATCCTAAAACCGCAAATTATTTATGTATTTATTTTGGGCTGTACAAGTTTGCAGTTTACATACTGTACTGTCCAAGGGAGCATTACATTGGACAATAATTTCACAAACAAGCTACAGTGTACTTTTTATTTATACAAGTCAAATCCAGACCTGGGACTTGAAATATCATTTATAAATATTAAAATCAGTCTTGACCACAGTCCAAACCATTTCCACATGTTTGGGCCATTAAAGGAGTTCCTGGGAGGCCAGCATTTTAGACTTGAAGAAGGTTCCAATCATGACCCCAAAGTAATGAGAAAATATTCTACCTTGATGGTATCCAAGCACTAGTGAAAAGCTGGGATAAGTACATTAGTGTAGCAGGGGATTATATAGAGGAATAAAGGGAGTTTAATTTCTTATTTATTTGTTTGTAATTTATGAATGTTTTCAACAATTTATAATCTTGGTTAATGTTGTAAAGCATTTAAGAGACTATATACAGTAGTTCCAGTTATTACCTACTGTACATTATACAGTAGCAATAATTGTCTGTCTTGCAGTTTATGCTTCTGAGAAACCTAAAGAAGCAAAGTCATCTCTCCTGCAGTCTGTGATGGAACCTTATTGACTGTTATGAAGTGCTGATACCTGACACCCCGTCTGTAAATGTTAAATGTAATTTTATGGAAAGACATGTAAAAAAAACTACCAGTAATTTATAAATCTGTTTACTTTTGCAGATAACTGCCAAAAAATGATGGGATCACTGCACTTGGATGTGATGTTCACCCAGGTTTTTAACTTTCATACAGAAATGACACAAAACGGTTCTTGGTCAATAGTTGAAAATAAATTGCCTTTATGAAAAAAACATACGTCAAACAAACTAAATGTGATTATTTCAATGAAGGCTTTTTTTTTCAGATCAAGTATATGGAAAAAAATTAAATTGTCTTGTAATTTGCATTTCTAAAACTCTAACCGGCACAGATCTAACAATGCAAATTTTTCTGCAGGTGAAAGAGAAGGCTTGCAGACCATTACAAGCTGCTGGACTTGGCTAATTGAAAGGAAACATGCGCCCAAGAAGTGAGTTGTCACAGAGGAAAGGATTATAAAATTCCATCAAAAAGGAAATCCATCACAGACTGTGGCGAAGACAGATCTCAGGTAGCTGTGTCCAATATTTGGTGTAAATTTGAACAAAATAGGGAGTTTATAAAGGGAAAAATTCTAGAAGACCATAGACATCAGGATGGAAAGCTCAAAGCAGTATGCTTTTAAAATATAAAACAAAAAAACAAAACAAATGAAAAACAAATGAAGAGATGCAGGACTCAAGGTTCATGAAATAACTGTAAGAAACTGGCAGAATGAAATGGGATTTACAGGAGCGATGGCACTAAACACTGTCCACTGAAATTCTAGTTAATTTTATCCTCTCATTTATAGAAAATGCAAGTGGTGATTAAGTCAAAGTTTAAGATAATAAACATCTTGCCAGAGAGCAAAGAGTTTTCAACCTTTTCGAAAGACACATCAACTCAGTGACCTGGTCAGCAAACAATCCAGATCTCAGTGTAAATTAAAGGATATGGTGCAAATTAAATTAAACTGGTCCATGACAACGCTCCATCCTACAAAGCTGATCTGTCAACTGCTGTCCGAAAAATTTGGAACCAGCGTAATTGAGAATGTTAGTTTTCACTACTTCAAAGAGAAACCAGTAATTGTGATTTTTTTGTGTTCTTTCCTTCTAATAAAAAAAACAAAACAAAACATATTAATTCAAATGATTAACATGGCACATGTATGGGATCTATGGGGTCACACATTTAAGGTTGGGGGTTTGAATCTCGCCTTCAGTCTATGTGCAGGGATTTTTCATGTTTTGCCCATACTTGGTGGGTTTCCTTCAGGTACTTTGGTTTCCTTACACAGACTAGACTGACAGTTCTTTGCAAATTTCCTGTAGTGTGATCATGTGAGTGAGCGTGCATGCTTGTGCCCTGTGGTGGTTTACCACGCCTTCCAGAGTGTACACTGACTTGTGTCCTAAGTTCCTTGGGATAGGCTGTAGGCCACCATCACCCTACACACAATAAGCAGTATAGATGAATGAACAAATGTATGGGTGTATTTTACTCATTCATGTATTGTTGTATGGGTATATTGTTTAGTTTCATATCCATTAATTTTTTGCTACAAAGTAAAAAAAAATGCTGGGTGAGTCTCCCCTAAATGTGGCGATTCCCATATTCCCAAATTTTTCTCTGGATTTGTATAACCCGTGCAATAGACTGTAATAAAATGTATTTTATTGGGATTTTATGTGATAGACCAACACAATAATAAAATATAATTTATTAATAAAAGTGGCACATAATTCTGAAGAGGAAGGAAAATTATAATTTGTTTTTAGATTGTTTATAAATAAAAATCTGTAAAGTGTGGCATGCATTTGTATTCCCCTTTATTCTGACATTCATCATTAAAATCCAGTGGAACCAATTGCCTTCAGAAATCACCTAATTAGCAAAGTGTCCAGCTGTGTGTAATTTAATCTCCGTATAAATACAGCTGTGCTGTGACATTCTCATAGGTTTTTTAGAGAACATTTGTAAACCAGCATCATGAAGCCCAAGAAACACACCAGACAGGTCAGTCGATAAAGTTGTGGAGCATTTAAGCAAGGTTAAGTTAAATACATATCCCAAGCTTTAACCATTTCATGGATCACTGTTCAATGCATCATCTGATGATGGTAAGAGTATGGTGCAACAGCAAACCCAACAAAGACACCTAAACTGACAGACCAATAAGGCAACAGGTCCATGGTAACTCTGGAGGAGAAGCAGAGATCCACAGTTCAGGTGGGAAAATAAGTCCACAGGACAACTATAAGTGATGCACTCGTCAAATCTGGCTTTAAAAGAAGAATGACAAGAAAAAATCCATTGTTGAAGGGAAGCCATAAGAACTCCCATTTGCAGTTTGCAACAAGCCATGTGGGGGACACAGACCATGTGGAAGAAGGTGTTCTGGTAAGATGAGACCAAAATTTAACTTTTTCCTTTTCTTTAGCAGGACAGCTGGTCAGAGTTGATGGGAAAATGGATAGAGCCAAATACAGTGGAACCTTCGATTACTCACAAACCGAGCTTTCACTGTACAGGGCAATCTTAGACGACTTAGATTCACTTTTCATCAGGACAACGACCTTTTACATATAGCCAGTGCTAGAATGTGCTGTGTTCGAATGGCCCAGTCAAGTGCAGACCTCAATCCATTTAAGAACCTGTGGCAAAACTTAAAAATTGCTGTTCTCAGAAGATCTCCATCCAGTCTGACTGAACGTGCGTGTTGACACGTGGTGAAAAAAGTTCAAGGTGTATGAATACTTTTTCAAGGTACTGTATTCAGTTTAAAATGAAACATAATAAATCATTTGTGCTAAGATGGTGTAACTGCTGCTTCAAAAAACAATGGATTTAGTTTTGATCTTGAGTTTGGTTGAATGTGTCACTCACAACTCAATTCAATCATGTGAAACCAATGCAAACATTTACATTCAGTAAATTCAGTGAACTTTCTTTTAGTGTAGAGACATGAGATGTGATTTTGAGAGGTATGCGTTGTGTGCCCTGCTTCCTGTAGGGATCTCTAAACAGACAAATACAATAATACAATAATGATCCCTAACACACACACACACACACACACACACACACACACACACACACACACACACGCCACACGTATATATATATGGGTGAGTCCCATTAATGAATAATGGGACGTGGAGAATAATTCTGATTATATAATGCCTATGAAAACCCACAGATGTTCTTGCAAGGTCTTTCGTAATCAGCATGAATACGGTCATCACTACACGAGTGTCCAATTCCATGGCCAGTTCACAAACCATAATCAAACCTCAATGTCATTTGAATAAATACAGATAAGAGGAACAATTGATCATTGTTCATTCTTCAAACACACTCAATCACTGAAGCCACTAAATTAAAAAAATATGTTTATTTTATAGTTATTTAATCTATTTTTAGTTTAATTGCACTCTCTATTGCATTTTTTTCATTGCAGTGAAATCTTGAGATTTTAGGTCATAGACAGTCATTTCACTGTAAATCATACTGTCTTCAGTTGTGTATGTGACGAATAAAATTTAAATTCTGATTTGATACTGTCTTACATTTTCACACACTGTATGTATAACATAACACAATAACATAATGAAAGAGAGATTCATCCTGGCCTAAATCTCCTTTATAAGACCCATTAATAAAAACAGGTCACATTTGCAGTTTTCATATCTGTGACAGTAATATTCTGTCCACAGATTAGGTGGATAGCTCACATTTTATATTATCATCATTAGAAAATGTTCTTTCAATATTTACTCAGATAGAAAATATAATTTTATAATGCACAGTTATGCATTATGTCTCTGGGGCTTTGTCCTTGACCCACTCAGTTTAGCCAGTCAATCAGCTGGCCCACAGCTGCGGTAGTGTCGGTCTAAAGACTGATCTGAATGGACATCTGAAATGGATCGTAAGAGCCTTATGTCTTTCAACACAATACTAATCCTGACACTTGTTTGTTTTTATTGATAGAAAGTTTAAAAAACATGATTTTTAATATTATAATTCCTGGCAGTTTGTTGAAGTGGAACTACAAGGGGAAAAATATCAGTTAGTCAAAGATTTATCAGATTTCATAGTAATACATTTTATGACATTAGGACTAGAAATTGATGTCTTAACAAATCGCTGATTACGGGAAAACTTTAATGACTGACTGACAAATGTCTCAAGATGACTTTTATCTGAATACAAGTAACATAAAGCCCTACCAATGAGGAGAGGACAATTAATGCATTAAATGAAACACACAGAAATACAACTTCAACCAGTCTGTGAGTAAGTTTCATTGACGATTATAATTACAGATAATAAATATTTCTTTACCTAAACCTAACCACAACCTTAACCTAAGTAAAAAAGAGAGAGAAAAAAAAAAACAGTTGGTTTGTGGCTATTTAAATGCAGCCGTTCATGCAAATATTGAATCAACCACTCGTGTGGAATCAGCTAGATGCATAAAATCATGCAGATGCAGGTCAAGAGCTTCAATTAATGTTCACAACATCAGAGTGGGAAAAATTTTCATAATTTTTGTTTTTTGTTTGAGCATTGTTTGAAAATTAGAGAAACTGAATAACAGTTTCTATATTTGCCACAAAAGGGTGAAAATTATTTTAAAACCAGACACTGAGTAGTAGATCTGCAACTGGAATCTCCTTATTAATGAGAGAGCAGAGAAGAATGACCAGTGTGGTTTGAGCTGACAGGAACTCTACGAAAACTCAAATCCCCACTTTTCAATTATGTTGAGCGAAAAAAAAAGCGCCCCAGGATCTCAGACACAAAACCTTGTGGTAGATGGACTACGACAGCACAAGACCACATCACATTTCACTCCTGTCTGCCAAGAACAGGGATCGGAGGCTACAGTGGAAACAGGTTATCTGCAGCTGGGCAACTGAGGGCTAAAATAAAACCTTGCCTGGTCACCAGGTGCCAACGAGTCACGGTCAAAGTCACTGAGATCACAATCTTCACTGATCTATTTGATGTAAACTTTGTGAAGAATGATGGAATGGAATGGAAATGGAATGAATAAAAAGTTTAATGAGTCTGGGATTGTCATTCACCCAGAGGTAAACACAAGCAGGGTAAAAAACAAGGAACTGTAATTGCTGTATATTTTAAACTGATGCTAATTTTATCACACAATTGAGCAACGCTTTCTGTCAACCTGTGAGAACTGGGGGAAGGGGGAGCACAAAAACCAAGTCAAATAAAGTGTAAAATATTATTATGGACATATTTTTATTTTTATGGACACTTTTACGAAAGCGAATAATAAAGGTTTTACTAAATACAAAAATAAACTTCCCTATGTCATTCTAAGGGCAAAACCATATAAAAGCTTTTATCCTAATATAAAAGTAAAAAAACAAAAAATAAAACCAGGGATCTTAGAGAGAACAGCTAGATTATCCAAATATACTTCATTCACACGTACACAAGTGTAAATGATGGCAGTTGTTTCTACACAAACCTGATAAAGATTTTTATACAACAACTATAAAAAGTTTAAAATAAAAATTAAAAAAATTATGAAATCTATTTAAAGACTTTTTAAATGAAAAAACATTGTGTAGAATCTATCTTACCATAGACCTCTAGCCTTGGAGAAAGTCTTGTCCACTCTGCAAAGAAAATAAATAAACTGCTTTACTAACAATGATATATATTTTACAGAACACAAACGATTATAAATACACATTTTTCCACCTAGGCCCCTTTCTACATCAGTTTAGTCTTTAATCTAACTCCAACAGATGCGCTCCCCCAAGCATCTAATAGCTAAACCTGTGACTTTGGAAAACTCTCCCAGTCAACTCAGTGTGTTATAACAAGAAACACAGTAGGTCATCCTTTTTACATGTATATTTAAATCTTAATTTTTTTTTTTTTACAAATTTCATTTTATTTACCTTTATAAATATGTATTTATTACAAGGCAAAAAGTCATCCTTGCAAAGTTTAATATTTAATCCTGTTAATGGCCTAACTACAGCACATTGCTCTACTTAAATGTACCATGAAATGCTAAGCACTTCATCCAAGGCAAAGGAGCAAATTAGGAGAAAACCTATGAGAAAAGTGTTTCAGCACATTTGCTGCAAAACAAGATGTCTCTTCTTTTTTTTTAAAGAAGCAACAGATATCAACATACGATGAAGAGAATGTTTTGTGCAAAAGCACGCATGGCAAAATATTATGACAAAAAATATTTAGTTTGATTTTGCAAAAAAACTGTAATTCCACCTCCCACACTTTTGTCTCAATGGATACATTAGCCTGTAGTTTGTTTGTCTCAATTTAAGTATGCAATGTAATATCAATAACTTTTTGGTTTTAGCGAAATAAAGTTCATTTTACAGGCTCCTCTTCTATTAGTTTCACTTCAGTAGTTGAGGAGATTACCCAGCATCATAGTAGTTCATGAATTGATGCTTGAGAAACTGCAATGGCAGTAATAGAGTATAATAGTCCTTATTCTTGGCGTCAACATTCTCCTAAAATCCTTGGAATACATTTAGTTCAATCACAGCAGCTGCTATTTTGCGCAGCACTTAGTTTTGCTTGGTAGCTGATGGCAGATTTTTTGGAAGTGACTGGTCACAGAGAGAACATGTGGACATTTGCCCAAAGAGTTATCAGAGTGATTAGCGCACTGGAAGCATTCGAGCACTGAGCAATAAAACTACCTGCCCCACACTGTGTGTCATTAACACAAAGCAGTATAATAAAAGCCCTTGTATGTCCTAAATGACATGTATTGAGGACCACCACAACATACTGTACTGTATATGAAAATAATTAGCGGAATGGAAATTATCAATTATTAGGTTTATGTTTAAGTAATCCCATCGGTAATCAGCAAGTAATCTTTCTGTTATTTATATATATTTTTATTTGCCTCAAAATGTACCTTAAACATAAATTATCAACAAAAATACGATAGCCCAATTTCAGTTAACAATACTTCTGCCATCTGCTATTGTGATTAACGTCATGCAACGTGTCTGCAAAATGTCCATACAATATTTAAAAGTTCGTGGACACCTTTTATGTGAGCCTTCCACAAACTGTTGCCACATAGCTGGAAGAACATAAATGTACTGTATAGATATGTCTGCTGTATGATTTTTCTTCATTGGATCAACAGGGCTCAAGCCCGGACATAATAATACTACAAGGGTAGTCCATGAAGATAGGATTTCTCTAGTTGAAATGTTGAAATACTCTTGACCTATTATAAATGCACACCTTTGGGACAAACTGGAAGACAAGTACCTGACCTCACTAATGCTCTTGTGACCGAGCAAATCCCCACAGCCACATATTGAAATCTTCTGGAAAGCCTCCACAGACTAATGTGCAGGTCATTTTAACAGAATTAAATCCTGAATGTGATGTTTAATAACAAGCCATAACTGGTTGGTTAAATTGAAAGCTCCTGCTCCATGGGCAAAATAAACAGATACTGTTGTACAGCTCTTTAATTCCTACGACACAATCGCTGTATGGTCGGGAGTAATCCCTGAGTTGGCCTAAAGAGGTGGTCTCGTGAACAATGAAGTATACCCGGGCAGAAATCAAATCTGTTATGAAAGCAATCATACATGGGAATGGAAGCAGATAGCTTTTTAGACGTAACAACGTCATCAGTGCTGTCGGTTTTCTCCAAAATCTCCACACCAATCTCATCCTCTGACTTGCACAACCATAGCTGATACAGTAGGAAGGCACATGAGAGCGTCGTTCTTGACATTTTTTATCCCAAAATATCAATAATATTGGGCATAGCGTGAAAGCGATCCTTTGAATATCATGCTAAACTGCTGTTAAATTGCTGATCAATTCCCTACTGCTACTGTATATTAACTTGATATAAGTCATTTATACCTAAGCCACAGATCAGCTGACAAGGAATTTTTCTTATCCTGCTAACCCTCAGTGTTTGTAGTCCAAATGAGTAGTATCAATCAAAACACTGAGTGTTCACATGGTTCACATTGCTGACATGGCAGAAAAAGAGACACTGTTGTGTCAACAGTGTAGATAAAACAACCCACCTCTACATAAGCACACAGGTTTAATGGGTTGATGCCTAATTTTTCAAAACTAACATGGTGAATGTCAAATACTATAGACACAAAAATATAACAGCAAAATACTTTGTGTTAATAAACACCAGTCGTGAGAGGGTGGCTCTATGAAAAGATTAAACACTCATGTATGTCTAGTCACTTCAAATGTCACCATGCTGCAACGTCAAAAGAGCCAAGCCCTCATTTATGTAAACAATAAGGGCAAATGGCCTGTGAAGACGGTCTGTAGTGTATAGACTGAATCTATGTGTTTAGCATGACTATCACATGACTTCATAATTTCAGAGTGAAAAGCAAATCACAATAGAGCAATCAACGCCTGAAATATTTATACTTTTTAATTAGTCACTAAGGCAATGTGCAGTCAAATACACAAAAATACAATACAGCTTTCATACACACCCATTAAAGAGACAGCTAATTGGTTTCTGACAGTTTTCTTTTTCCATTGGTCTTTACTGAAAAGCTAAGTAGAAAGTCAAGCTAAGTAGAAAATACTTACAAAATACAACTGTAAAATGAGTGAGAGTGAAAAAAATACCCAAAGTACAAAGTAAAGTCCCCAGTGTTCATTTAACACTTTAAGAGTCCGCTAGGATTTCTACATCTGAGGGTTTCTTTTTCAAGGTTGCACATGGGTTGGGTTCAAATGATTCAGAAGTCAAATTTATTTTTAAAGGATTTTTATTTCTGGAAGAATTTTTATTATTATTTTTGAATAAATTTTAATTAAATCCAAATAAAACAATAAACAACAATAAAAGTTCCACCCTTGCTATATAAAAACAACACAAAAAAACGGTAAAACAATAGATAAATATATTAATATAAATAAATAAAACACAGGGAGAGGAATACCTCATTAAATATTGTGTATTTAAAGTGAGATTTAAAAATAGGACGAGTCTGGGACTGTCTGATGTACGGGGGCAACTCATTACAAAGTTTAGGGGCCGCTACTGAGAAGGCGCTTTAACAACAGAGTTAATTTGCTTATCCAGTTTAACAATCACTGTCCAATAAAACACCCAGGTTTCTGTCAAATGATTTCACATGTGATTTAAGGGAACACATCTCAGTGAAAGGGTCAGCACAGGCTCAACTAGGTCCAAATAGCAGCACTTCAGTTTTAGTCTCATTAAGCCATCCACGCTTTGACATCGCCCAGGCATTCCAAAAGTGGCGTTAAACTGTTTGTATCTCTCTGTCTCAAAGGAAGATAAATTTGAATATCATCATATATTCATTCATTTTCTAAGCCTCTTCAGAACTGGTGCCAATCATTGCAGAATACACACACACGCACACACACACACACACACTATGGGCAATGTGGAAACACAAATTATTCTGATCTGCATGTCCTTGTACTGTGGGAGTAAACTGGAGCACATACAAACACCATGCACAAAGACCCGAGGTGGGAATCGAACCTGGAGTTGTGAGGATACAGTGCTAACCCACTAAGCCACCATGCGGCTAATATATGAATTAGGTCACACCCACTTTGGACTAAAATCATAAAACAGATTAACAGAACTGACAAATCATTAAACTCATAAAATAAATGTTTTATTGTCAGAGGCACGGTGACTTAACTGGAGTGAACCCAAAAGCAGACGAA
>QMIH01005081.1:0-12192 GCA_003987875.1 Clarias batrachus
CAGTGAGCTCACGGTCATGTTCAAGAAACCAGATGAACATACCTTACCTTATGTGACATGGCGTAAAATCCTGTGGTCAAGGGTGGACAACACCACTCAGGTCATCTGTGGCATGTAAATGCCCAATTAGTACTAAGGGGCCCAAAGTGTGCCAAGAAAATCACCCACACAGATATACCATTAGCCTGTAACATTAATACAAAGCAAATATAAATCCAAATAGAAAAATATATCGTTTTAAAGATGGCCAATAAGTGAGTACACTCTGCATAAATTCTCCTGCCCTAATTTCAAGAGAACACAAATCAACAAAGGCTTTATTAATGATTCATAAAATACAATGTAGTATAACCCATTCAAGTTGTCACCTCAGTTTTCTCCATTCTGATGCCCAGTTTGAACTCCAGGAGATTGTCTTGTGTTCCAATTGGCCTGAATGTTCAGCCATGCTTAGTGTGATGTCAAACCACATGGAGCGAAAATGTTCAGTTCAAAAGGAACTGTGAACAGTGTAGGGAACGAGTGAACAACATGTCTTCAAATCACCAGAAAAGGGAAAGAATTTTTTCCCATAAGTCACCTCTCACTGGAGTGTGAAAAACATGGGAGTTCGAAAAAGTATTTATATATTTATTATCTTTATGAAAAAGGACAATAAATCATATTAAAAGCACACAATAATTTAAATGTTTATTTATTCAAAAATCTTTAGTATTATATAGGATAGTCGTCTGTAAAAAAAATAAATACATCTGATTGGCTGATGAGGTCTCTAATGAGACTTGCTTTCGCTTAACACGCGCGCACACACGCGTTATAATAAACAGTACATGCGTGCTGTACACACGCATACTAACAAAATAGATGTTTTACGTGCTCACGCGTGGGCAAAGTGTTATAGTAAACAGTACACGCGTGCACGGATGTTAATTATACCAGTAAGAGATGAGCACTAAAATCGGGCAGGGGAGACGATTACCCACTATTCCACAGCGCAAGAGAGAGAAAAACAAATGTATACATTTTTAAAGATGGCCAATAAGTGAGTACACTCTGCATAAATTCCCTGTCCTAATTTTCTAGAGAACACAAATCAACATAAAGGCTTTATTAATGATTCATGAAATACAATCACCACAAAACTTGGGTCATTTTAATTTTGTTTATAGTAAAAATACTTTAATACATACTGTACAATGGATCTTTACATTTAGGAAGGTATCGCCTAAAATGAGATTGCAGAAATTATGTCCAAAAGAAACAATGCAATGAAATGCTGGTACAGGACCACTGATGAAAATGGCACTTGGTTCATTACAATTCAGTCCTCAGGATGTTTCAAATTGCACCCATACCGAAGTATGYGAAAAGGAAGACATAACTAATAAATGGCCTTTTTTTTTTTTTTTTAATGTTCTGTAGTCTAAGCAAACTTGAATGAAAACAATACTGAAGACTACCAGAAGGGCATTTGTATCTGTGGGTGATTCTGAAAAATATAATCGGAGTAATATGCCTGCCAAAAAAAAAAAAATGTTTAAGTTGAATTCAAGCAAACAAATTTGCATCAAATTAACACACGCACACACAACATCCACTAAGAACCCAGTTCAAGGGTTTGGTGGAATCTCAATACACTTTAACAAACAAACCAGCTCTTTTCCATGGTCAATCCCATTAAATGTGTCAAATATTTAATACACATAATTGAAACTGTTTTTTTTTCCTTTTTTTTTTTGCTCTCTTAAAAAAGGGATACTTTCAAAAAATGGGGACTTTAGAAACAGCTTTTCCATGAAAATTAAATTTGTTTTTTCTTTTTTTTTTTATAAACTAACACACTTGATAAAAATCAAGCAACTTTGAAACAAACTTCTCCTTTATCATCCAATTCTAGCAAGATCAGCCTTTTTAAAGAGCCCTTCAGTCTTGTACACAATGACACCCTGCTCAGTACAAGTCCTTGATTTAACCAGATAAGTGCTGCCTTGACAACATATTTAAGGTTTATCTTTTCTCCCTCAGTGGTGTTCACCTCCAAGGTATGAATAAGATTGTGCTTCCTGTTTTCTCTGCATCCTCTATGGCTCACTCATTCAAGGACAGGATGATGTCATCTTCCAGGTCGGAGTTATCGGAACTATCTGCTGATATACGGAGAGAAAGGATGGAGTGTAAGCAGGCATTTTACACATTGCTAAAATCAATTTAAAAATAGCCATCAACTTACTATTGTCCATCACTAGCTCTACATCGCCCTCATTGTCATCAGAATCATCCTCATCATCATCCTCTTCGTCGTCATCGTCATCATCGTCATCGTCGTCATCATCGTCACCGTCCTCCTCCAGGAGACGGGCCACCTCTTCATCATCAGATGGGGAAAAATCCTGCTCGCCGTCTTCCTCCTCTTCCTCTCCATCATTATCTCCATTCTCCAGCTCAGCCACAAGAGGGTCTGTGTCAAGATCGTCCATGTCATCATCCGAGTCATCGTCATCCTCGTCTTCCTGATCTTCATCCTCCTGAAAGAGCACAGATCAATAAATTTTCATTATGGTGAAGACATGGTGGAGCTGGAGCAGTATGACAGTATTTTTGTCCCAAAAACCRGAGCGTAAAACCCAATACTCAACTTGTAAAACTCTGATGTGTATTTACTAGATTTGTGTAGCCAAACTTCTAAACTGCTAACTGCTAAAATTGTACTTAAACATTCCGTCTCCTGAGCAAGCTCAAAGTCTTTACACTGTGSCCTCTCAATACCAGCCAATCAGAGGCTAGATGGGGTACAATCTGAAATTTCAACTACTCAACACTGACATTTACCTTATGCTGCTAGAAAATAATAATGATACAAGATAACACGTAATGATGAACTGTACTATCCCCCCCCCAAAAAAAACAAAAAAAACACAGGTGCTATTTATTGGTTATTTTTAGTATTGTTAGCATTATTTGATTATTATTTACAACTTTGAAGTTATTCACTTTTAGGGTTTTAAAACAAGGAAAAGCAACTTTTTTTTTTTTCAACAGGGTTGAAAGTCCTGTGTAGACAAAACGGATAATCAGCCAGTGTACGATTGCCGTGTGTTATTAATGTAATTGTACATGCTGGGGTAAACCAACCTACGATTGGCTAAAARGCACCTGAAACCAAGCAAAGGCCATCACATTTTCTAATGAACTTGTTGAAGTAATAATTTCTAAAGTAATAAGAGAAATCTTCTATTTCTCCCAGTCTTCATCACATATGAATTAACAGCAGGTAACTCCTATTTATAACATCAACCATACAATTACTGTAAAAAAATAAAAATAAAAAAATAAAAATCACTAAAACATCACATGCCAATACAGCTGAAAAACTCACAAAATGCCTGTTGGTGTTACCCACAATTAAAATAAAACCTATTGCATAGCCTATGAAAATTTGGCCAAAATCTGGTCACCTGATCTTCCTCATCCTCTTCTTCCTCAGCCAGCCTCTGTCGTCCAACTTCATAAAGTCGACACACTGTGTCCATATTCATAGAATCTTGATTCTGATGTGAAGAAATGAATCACAACAAAAGCTTTAGAATTACAACAAATCAAAGCCCTGTTTCAGAAATAATCCACTGAGAATAGCAGCTCAACTTACTTCAATGACTGCCAGGTAACAGTCCTTTGTGTCAGTGCACAGGTCGAAAATGTTCCTCTTTACATCAATGGTAGCTGATAGCAAGAAAAACAGTAAAAATAAATAAATAAATAAATAAATAAATAAATAAATAATGTATACCAACATTCTTGAGAAACAAGAGGTTTTGAACATTAGCCTTAAAAAAAAAAACACTCCTTTTTTTATGTGGGAATGATTCACTGCCTGAACGTTTCAGAAGGATCAAATTACTGAAAAAGAAAATTTTAATGACTGGAATTAGTTAATGTTAGGAACTTTACACATTATAAAACCCTGGGAAGATGGTGCTGAACTTGGAAGAAGGAATATTAAAAAATAAAAAAATAATAAAATATATACATATATATTGCCAGTAATCACAGCTATATTTAATAGTGAAAGACAAAGCATTTCAACATTAATGATTAGACTAGACATCAGAGGACTGGAACTGAATGGCTGTGTGGCTTAAAACAAGTGATGTGATGTAATACAAAAATTTCATTATTCCTAGTTCTTCAAAATTATTTTACATGGTTTCCTTTTTCCTATTATTATTATTATTATCATTATTATTATCCACTTCATTTTCCAGGTTGGAAATATATTTGAAAAGATTTTCAACACAGAAAATACCTCTTCCTCTCTCCCTCACCCAACGTTGTGCAAACACTGACCTGTGTAAACATGGTTTAAATTTTGATTCTAGACTTGCGCATCTCTAATCTCCCATGGAAATTTTACACTAATAAGACCATTAAAGAACGGGTTCAATAAAATTTAAAGAACAGGTTCAAGTGTTTAAACTAGTGACTGGATAGCGGCTGTACCTATGGGTTTGTAGTCAGTAGCATCAAACGTTCTGAAAGAGGAACCAAAGGGACTTTTCATCTGCTGATCCATGATATCATCTTCATCATCAGCCTGAAGCATGGCTAAAAGATAGCATTTGGCAATTAAAAATGACAAAAAAATATTGGTATTTAGAAAAGGTTCTCACAAACTMMTTTACTAGTTTCTATATTTACTGTAGCTAGATCGTTAAACATAAATGTCTCAGATASAATAAGGAAGAGTTYTGAGAAATGTCACACTGAGTTAAAACACACATGACATTAACATTCTATTTGAGGAAAGTGTCACTTTGACTTGCTCGTTTCTAAAGGAAATTTATCAACATTCAGAATAAAATCTTGAATAAGAAGTTATTTCATATTGACTTTAACGTCCGTTTACCTCCATAAATGACTGTTCCATTAT
Organism: Clarias batrachus; assembly: GCA_003987875.1. NCBI lineage: Eukaryota > Metazoa > Chordata > Actinopteri > Siluriformes > Clariidae > Clarias > Clarias batrachus. Next base: position 4,928 of record QMIH01005081.1, read on the forward strand.
TATTGAACACGATTCTGCACTGATCCAGCGCTGGTACAGTGTGCAACAAATGGAATGTCCTTAAGTCCCACTATTGATGGAGTTAAAGAATGAAATATATATCTTTAAACTATGGAAAACTGTCCAAAAATTTACAAACTAGTAACTTAACAACATTCAGAATAACTTTTAATTTTTTTTTTTTTAATACAAACTGTGTAAGAGGAGGGTAAACAAACATCGGAGCAAATATTTGGAAGGATACGATCTCTGTGTTGACGATGACCTCAAGGCCGTTGGGGTGAAAAACGCCGCTTATGTTCATGTTAAATTTATCAAACTTGTGGATCGCCTGTGCTGAACGCACATCCCACAAAACCCCATCATTTAACACAAGGTCATCAGTAGGGTTGAAGGTGGCGCAGTTTCGCTTGTAATTGTTGGCCAAGTCAGGGTTGTTTAAGGTCAGGGTCTTTTGTCCAGTTTGAATGTCATAAATCTGTGATTAAAAAAACGAATGATGTAAGAAWGTAAGAGAGAAAGAATAAAGAARCCTTTGTTTTCAGCATTTGAAACACGGAAAACAAACATAAAAGTGCTTTTGTAACTTCCAATAATTAAAACAAAAGATTCTTACATGGGCAATGTGTTCCTTTGTTCCTATGACTCTGTCCTGGGAGAGCTTACTGAATTCCACATAATGATCATCTAAAAAGGAATGCCTACAACAACAACAAAAAAAAGCACACCTTACTGGAAAACATCAGTGATCACCAATGTATGTGTTGTTATAAATGACATGTGCACCAAGCTTGTTTAGAGTTTTTTTTGTTGTTGTTAGACTCACTTCATTATAAATACGGATTTCATTCCCCAGAGTGCAGAAAGAGGATAACTCCATGAAGCAGACGTCAACAATAAAGACCCATCCTGCAAGAGACAGATTCTTAATCAAACTGTTGATGCATAAGGACTAGATTGACATTTTAGCAGATGAAAGAAAAAGAAAAAAGCTGAACTATTACAAATTTGAAACCACCCAGGAATAAATGCATTACTTGTTCATTTGTGTCTCCTTTTACCATTTAAGAGGTTTTGCAGACTAAGAAAAGACACATTTGCTTTCTCTTTAATGGACACAAATTGTGATGTAACAGACACAAGAAGTAGCGATTTATCTTCCTGTGAATGAAGAAATAAAAAAAGATGAACCTACGGTATTAGACTTAATCAAAACATTAAATGTTAGAAGAATAGATATTACAATATATATTAAAGATTTTTTTTTTATTTTTGCCACTAATAAAAGGGAGAAGCTAAAAATACAAATAGACATACATATGGTCGGCTATAACTGAACCGTATTTTCAGGACTGTATATTGCACCGAATTGTGAGTCGCTATTAGTAAAAATGATGTTGTTACACAAACAAGCATGTACAAGTTGCTATACAAGTCTTTTTTCTCCAGCCACACCTCCCACAGGCAATGTAACAGACTTAAAACTCAATATCAAGTGGTTGAAGTAACTTTGATTTTCTGTTTGATTTGCGGAATGACATGAGTGTGTCCATGTGATGCAGTCCATCACAAGCACTTCAAATCACAGGGATATCAAAAATTAGAGATACTTTATCCATGGTAATTACATGATCTGGCGTCACATTGTGCGCACACACTGTGCAATGACCTGCTTCTCAATGAAGGCTCGAAAACTGTCAACCTTGTCTTGAAAGTCCGACAGTCTGACGCATCGCAAGCTTTAATTGACAAGGGTTTGCGTTCAGTGAAGTAGTGGCACATCAGGAAGGTCTGCCTACAAAACCATTAATATTCATCTCCCAGGCAATTATCAGGACATGGAGACATAACTGCACAGTGGATAAGCCTCTGCCAACAGCTGTTCAAGAACCCGTCTCATACTCATTCCTCCAGTTCAGGCCACCTGGGTTTCATGCCATGATTAGCCTTAATTTTTTTCATAGCATTAAGCGTTGCCTCTGCTTTGCGCCAGTCTGGGACAAGTTTTTCATTCACCCTAAACTTTGTTTGGCTGCATCCTTCATGATCTGCAGTTTAATATCTGCAGTATAGCTCTTACTTTTTGATGGCATTCTCCCATTACAGTTAGAGTTATAGATAAGTGTGAATATAATCATTTCCAGTTTCTCATGAATATTTTTTCAAATGAGTCACAAGTGCCAAGACCGCCATCTAGACACAAAATGACAGTACATTTACACGCATCACAATTTACAAGTCGCACGGACAGCCAGATGAGAAAAAAAAAGAGAGATGAGAGACTGAAGTGGAAGCAAGTAAAATTAGGGTCAAGTATTGTTTGATGGCTGGCAATGCCTCTCTCTCGGTCTGCGTTGCTAATTGAGCATAGCAGCGCATCTCTTAGTATTTCAGGATACCAAGGATATGACAGAATAGCTCTGCTAAACCTAAACTATCCGCTACCACTTTCTAAAATATTCTTGGCTTTCAAATTTAGACAGTGGTGACAGCTGGATGGCTTCCTTATAGATGCAGATTCTTTTTAATGTATAATAATTCAAATTTCTTTAAACCCAAGATATTTTTACTCTGTGACGTTATTGGTTACAAGAGGTTGTTGTCATGGTATTGAAAGAACTCACAAATTGAGACAAGACAAGTTCCTTCCTAGGAGAATGTATTCAGTAATAAATGATAATGATCATTAATTATAAGATTTTCTTCATTATCCCAAAAATGTAACAGAAGACAAAGTGGATCAAGTGTGTGAAAATGCACATCAGAAGGAACGATGAGGATTTTGGCCTACAGAGAGACGTGCGATCAGGTTCACATACACTAGTAATCCAACAGCAAGAGTATTTGACGATTCACTTCAAATGTGAGGCAAGTACCCAAATGGAATACTTGTACTCAAACTGATTTTTAAAAAAAAGTGGCATTAGAAAATCCCTAATTTACAGTTCAACATTTTTCCATCATAATCATCCGCTACAATGCATTACAGTTAACGTTGGGTTGCACAAAAACACACCATCCAAGTAAACATGCTGGCATGCGTGTACAAACCCTGGATGGCTCAAGGTGCGTGATGGCTGAACTATGGCAGCTGTAGCTGGCTTCTTCTTGACCACTGAACACGTTGTAGAGTTTGAGCTGCCCAGTGCATGTTCCTAACATGAGGAAACGCTCCCGTGCTGAGAAGGCACAACACACGAAGCCACTCTCATCCTCCTCTGCTTCCCTAAACACTGAGATTGGCCTGAACCTTATAAACACACACAGAACCCCCAAATAACTGGATTATTTGCAAGCAGCATGCATATTTAGTTATATTATGAATATACACCATATTTCCTGAATTAACTACCTTACAGTATGTGAAAAACATGCTCTAATAAGTACCTGCTGAAGATCAGATGCCTGTCGAAACAGCCTCCATCCACCCCTCCATATTTTGGATAGGCGACCCGGCGTGTGTGACGTGCAGTAAAGTTTATGGGCGCCTGGCACCTCTGCTTTGGCTCTGGACACTGGTGCGGCATGAAGAGACTGAACGGGGGGCACGTGGTGACTGGGTTCTTACAACGGGCATGCTGCTCACGCAGGTACTCTGTTATAATACTACAAACAGAATAATGCAAACAACACGTGTCAAGTCGGAGAGCGTTAAGAGTTTGTATTAAAAATTATAATTAATAATTAAAGTAATTAATAATTTAAATATTATTTGAAATAATACAGTAAAGAACTTTATACAGATGCTATGTTGAAAGTTTAGAAAATATGTTTAAAATATTAAATAAATGCAGTGTGCAGGTTTGCTCCTTGAGATTTGGATTTCTTTTCTTAAAAAAAACAAAACAAAACAAAAAAAAACATCTAGCAACACAGTTTAGAATATTGGTAGTTGTGAACACATGGCACTCTAGGAGCTGTGGCTCGCGGTTTATGTCTGGCATCAAAATAGCATACATCGCTAGCCCAGGAAAAGATTACAATTCTGGATTCAATGCATGTTTCCACTCAACTACTACTTTTTTTCTCCCACCAGAAAAAATGGGAAAAAAAAAATATACAAAGTTGGAAATGCCCTTATATTAGGATCGCATTGTTTTGGAACACTTTTTACTTTTTGTGTTCTTTGCATTCTAATAGCAGGTAGACAGGCAGAATGTTCAAAATACGCTAAATGACACTGTTGTATGTGGTGGAAGCAGGTATTATTCACACAGAAAGCAATAACATCAAATAGGTTATTTCTGGCAGCATTAGGGTGTGTTTACACTTGTAGTTTGGTTCTCCTGCTTTGGAGCAAAGCATAAAAATACCGGAATTGTGGTTCTCTAGTATGAAGTTCTGGGCTGTTTAGCGTTCACACTGACATTTTCAACAYCAAACAWAGACACGTGCGTTTTATATATGGTGTTACTTTTTCTGCCTGAAAACTCATGAAGAGTTTGTAAAATGCAACTTTATACAATGAAAACAAGACAAGCATGACGGCCCGTGTGACAGTATAGCAGACGGTGTTCAATAAAAAAAATTAAAAAAACATGACATTTCAGCAGGTTACGCTAACGTGTGCGCTCCTGCGCTCTGTAAGTATAACAATTTTATAAAAATATGCAGATTCTAGAATTTATTTTTCAATTTTGTTACAATACTTAATTTAAAAAATACACATAAGAGATCCTGCATCTCTAATGTAGTCAGATGTTCATGAAATGTACCATTTAATTTGGCAGAAGCAAATCTGTTCAATTATGTTGAATATAAATTTTTTTCCCCTTTTTAAATCCAAGTTTCTTTCAGAGCTAACTAATGTGCATGTCATAGCTCGGACTTCTCACTCCCTGCCCGATCAAATGCTGCCTGCTCTACATCGGATGTCACAAAGCCTACCACTGAAAGTTCTCAGGTACAGTCATAATTCTCAAATGATGCTAGCAAAGCAGACTTTCCATATCTGGTTACATATCTTGTATCTTTGGTGCCTTCACATTTCAAATCGAACCACATTAAAGTTCATATGGAATTGGACCAAGACCCACTTTTTCAAGCTTGCATGTTGCGCACTGAGGATGTCAGTGTTCACACTTGTTCGAGTAACCCACACTAACAGAAGAACGGCATCAGATTTTGTTTTAATCCAACCAAACATGTCAAGTGGGAACACACCTGTTTTTTTTTTTGTTTGTTTTTTTTCGCTGGACACACAAATTAAGATTTGTGTAGAGAATGTAAACATGAGGTCTTAGTATATGAAATATAAAGTGTGAGTGTACCGTTACTGGGGGTACACTACTCCTACCAGGTAGTTATTCGGTTTTGAGAATTTTTGTGAATATTTAGTAAAAAGGTATCCCCAAACCTATCAAGGGCAGGAGGTGAAGGAAGATGGCGGTCCAACTGTTTCTTCATAGCTGGACTTTGGCTAAATGCACCATGGTCCGATTTCTGCCTTAAAACACGTGGTTTCTTCAATCCTGCAGCATAGTTAGAGGGCCTTTCCCTCGAGAATACGATGCGGCCAAGGAGAGGAGAGCTATTGCTGTGGTGAGATGATGCGGCAGGGGCTGGGGGTGGGGGCTGCGTGGTAGACGGCCGAGGCTGCAGGTGAAGAGATGGAGAGGCATGGGCTCCTAGTCGTGCTGCCACACCATTGGCGAGGCGAGGAGTCCGTGGGATAGAAGTTGGGGTGGGTGGCGTGACAACGGTTTGTGAAAATGGTGCTATGCTGGCATGAGTGTGAGAATGAGAATGGATGGCCATAGGCAGGTCAGCCTCTTTGGTTAGTGCTGCAGCTGTATCAGCGAGACCCTTTGACAACAGATGATTCCGAATAAGTAGAAGCAACTCCTTCTCTGGGAACATGATGCGCGATTGCGCCACAACATTGGCACGCTGCAACCGTGCTAGTGAAACATCTGTGCCAATTAGCAGTGGCTTTCCAGATACTTGCTCTATTAGCTCAGCAGCATATTTGCAAAAGCGTACATGATCATTGCGTTTGTCCTGAAGCACGGGCTCTTTCATTAGCTGCTGGATCTGCCCACTGCTGAAAAGTGGTAACTTGCTGATAATCTGCCGCACCGTGGTGCTTCGCGCCAAACCTACTAACGCTTTGCACGCTAATGCACGGATTTGGTCAGCATCTGTTATGGGCATTTTGACTGTCAGCAGCGAAAGCAAGACCTTGATGCCATTATTGGACTGAACTACGTTCCACATTTTGGCCAGGACACTTTCGCTGGTGCGGTGGCTCTGGGGGAGACGGCGCCGTGGTGCTCCCGAGATGAATTTCCCAATGCTGGAGATACGCTTGTCAGGAGCGCACACGCAGTTAATCACGACCTGCAGAGCGGACTTCTGGATCTCTGCATCATTCACAAACACCTCACCCTCAGCTACCACAAGGACGATGCTCATGCCTTAAACAGATTAGCAAGCAATTACAATTAATACATCACATCACAATACAAATAGAATTTTAATTATAATATAATTTTTATACAATTTATAAAAAATATAATAAAACAAAAATTACAGAATTAAACTTAGACATGAGTGCTACACTTTTGTTTTCTATTTAACAAATAAACTTGTCACCCTTACATTAATGTCATTCTTACCTTAACAAAACCCTCTATTAGGGTGAATATATATAAATGACAGCAGCTCTATTATTAATACAGAAATTTTCAATGCCTACATGAGACTCAAAATCTTATAGTTATTCAGCAATGACTCACCTACTGTGGAGATGGTAGACCCGCCTTCATCCAGCACAGCAACGTTTTCAGCCAACAGGAGCTGCGTTTTGGGGATAACAGTCAGAATGCTGAGGATGTCCAGTGCATACCGTACTGTGTCACTCCTGTGAGATAAAATGCTACAGTTACATGTACATGCTACAAATACAAAGTTATGAAAAAAGATCCAAAAAAAAACATAATTATTCTACAAGGGCTGTATAAAGTACCTGCATGGCAAATTAAATTTTAAAAAATAAAAGCATTAACTGTAATCTAGTTATCAATTATAAATGGAAAAGCCACTGAAATCCTGAAATTTTATAAAGGCATTTAAAAATCTAAAAATCTCATTCATTTTAAAAAGCAAGTGGCCCAGCCAAGTATATTTCTGCACGTACTGCATGTATGACATTTGCCACATTTTTAAGATTACAACATGGAAATAAAACAGAATAATTTGCAGCATGTGTCAGCAGATGGACTTGCAAAATTATTTACAAATAATGTTTTTTTTTTTGGCATAAA
>QMIH01005085.1:0-12164 GCA_003987875.1 Clarias batrachus
GATACACCAGAGGCTAACGGGAGGACCCTAGGGGCTAATGGGAGGACCCTAGAGGCTAACGGGAGCACTAAAGGGGGAACACACACTGGAGGCTAGGGGAACACACACTGGAGGCTAGGGGAACACACTGGAGGTTAAAGGAAACTTGAGAAACACACAACACTATACACACACACACAAACACACAGCATAAACCAAAGGTACACTTACACAATACACAGATCACAGAACAAGGTAGAGCCCATATAAACAAACATAAGTAAAATAAACCAARCCAAACCACATGCCCACTGACAGTATTAATGCTCAACCCAGTTTGCCAGAACAATCAGCTATTTATAACGCTAATAATAAGCTACCTCGGTTCAGGTGAGCACCCGYATCACCTGACYGAGGTGCCTTCTGGGAAACTGAGTCGACTAACAAAAAACTACAAAACAAAAACAAACATGTGCACACTGACCTCTAGGGGTAGTCCCTTACAGTATGAACAAACAGAGTTATGAAGAGATTGTTGAAGTTTCGATCGTCCACAAGATTGCTTGACTTTAATTACTTTTTAAGAAGTGTCTGATGGTGTTAACATAAACTTAGAACAAAAAATCAGCAACTTAAAAATTAAAGTTAAAAAAAATAAAAAATAATAATACAAAATAAAAAAATAATAAAATAATAATAATAATAAAATAATAATAATAATAATAATTCTGCCCTTTCAGTATAACAAGGTCCCAGAAGGCAAAGAGCTTAAGGCTGTTGACCCAGCCTCCCAGCTCCCCGATCCCAATCCAATCGAGTACACATGGGTGCAAATAACAAGTCTGCTCCATAAAGGCAGGTCCCTGAAACTTACAGCACCCAAAGGATCTACTGCCAACATCCTGGTGCCAGACGCACAGCATACCCCTCTCTTCGTAGCATTACTCAAAGAGGCCAGAGCCACCCTGGAGGCACAAGAAGGACCCACAACCTAGGTGGTTTAAATGTTAATGGTTTTAATGTTATGACTGTTGTTAATCCTTCGTATGCTYGCGTCGCCACAGCATTTGATCCGCACAACAACTTGGCACAGGTTTTAGTCCGGATGCTCTTCCTGACGCAACCCACCTATTGTATCAGGTCTTGAGGCCACCACTGCATCCAATGGCTGGGGTTTGGGCATTTACTCGGAATCAAATCCTGGCCATCCGCATAGGTGAGAATTTGTGTATATTAATTATAATGTAAAAATTGTGTAATAGATTTAACAAATTATTTTATGCCATGGCCCTCTTACAGACTCCACTTTAAAAGATAATTACATAAGTAAAACACATTCTGAAGACTATAATAGAGAAGCAGAATCAACAGCTAAAGAAAAAAAAAATCAATACACCCTTCAATGTGAACTCATATTTGTGCATGACTGTAAGGGATCACCCATAGAGAGCAGTGTGTGCATGATTTTTAGTTCGTGTAGTTTTGTTGTTAGACTCAGTCTCCCAGAAGACACCTYGGTCAGGTGATGGCAGCGCTCACCTGAACCTAGGTAGCTCATTAGATATGTGTTAAAAAACTGTTAGTTATGGGAAACTTGGTTGAGCATTAATAATGTCTAGTGGGCATTCATTTTGTTTGGTTTTGTTTTGTTTTAAGATGGCTCTGAAGGGTTATGTAATCTCTGTTGTTGTGTTTAGTTAAGTGTCTCTTTTAGTTTGTTCTGTGTAAGTCCTGTTCAGTGTGTCACTAGTTCCCGTGTCTCTAGGTTTTCCCTGTCTCTAGTGTCTCCCCTGTTTCTAATCTCTGGTTTCTCCCCAGTCTCTGGTTTTCTCCCCTAGTCTCTAGGTTCTCCCTTGTCTTTAGTGTCCCTTTTTTCTWGTCTGTTTTTTTGGTTCTGTTTAGCTCTAAGCCTATATGTTATGCTTAAAAGAGCCTGTGTGTTGCTTAAAGAGCCTGTTTTACTCTATAGAGCCTCTGTTCAGAGTTTGAGTTTTGTTTGTTTAGTTTCTGGAGTATTGTTTGTTTTGTTTAAAATAAAAGACTCTTTAGATTTGAAAACCCTCTGCGTCTATGTCTGCCCTTTAAAGCCCACAACAACAACCTGCAATACCAACTGAATCATGACAATGACATGGAGCAGAGAGAAAAAGGCTGTGAACCACACACATCTAGAAATTCCAGTGAAGTAATAGAGTTTGGCAGACATAAATAASGAACATCAAGCAACGTAAYCTTTGGTTAATCCTCTGTGGTGATTGTAGATATAGGCAGGACAGCAGAGCTAAAACAAAACCATCTTCCATACAGAAATTCTGTGCAAAAGATTTGTTTGTCTTGCCTCTGTCTAATCTCACAAAAGAAAAAAAAAAAAGTATCTGATTAAAATCTAAGTGTAGACTGATATCTCAGGGCTTATTCTCTAACTTGGACGCTCAAATGCCTCTTCACTCTTTTAACATATTGTGTGAGTAAGATAAATATACTATATAAATAAAGAGCAATAGAAGGAAAACATTGTGGTCCCTCACACTTTTTGAGGAAAACTAGACTTTTCACAGCACWAAAATTAAGGAGAGTACAAGGTCAAAATGGCAAATAAAGTACAATATTAAGAAAGCTTTTAGCATGGAACAAGGACCATTACTACCTACAGATGGCTCATCTTCTCCTGTTTTCTTTCTTACAGTCACTTAATTCAAGTTTTAATAAAGGAATTGCAAAACACAATCAAGATGTATCACTTGTACTTTGGTAAAGAAAGTCATTGCATTTTTATCTAATTTCACAAATATACGTTTAGCTACAGTACTATGACTTTAATTTAATATTTAATACTAGTATATAAAATATGAATAGCATGAGGTTYGCTGAGAGACARTGGCATTTGTCATTTTCACAAAGTGCAAGTATTAACACAGCCAGCCCTGTGATGGATACCCCGCCTCATGCCCTAAGTGTCCTGGGATAGGCTCTAGGCCCCCAACAACCCTGTATGCGCAATAAAGTGGTATAGATGATAAGTGAGTGCGTAAAGTTACAGCCAAATTGCAAATGATTGCATATTTTACTATTGGAAAAATCTCTAGCATGGGTGATTTAAAATGCAAGCACTTGCATTTGTCACATTGAATYTAAATATTAACATTCTGCATTATAAATGATTACAGTAAMAAGCAACCATCTGTCTTTATGTACTGTAATTCTGTTGGTGAATTCTTTAACCAGGTTTCAGTACAGCTACTTGTAGAATATTCAAATATGGTAACTTATTAATGCTTAATAACATAAAGCTGCAAATTATTGAGTAAGCGAATGCTTTAATGGTGCAGTTGTTTCCAGATGCTCATCCGCAGGAAATCACACAATATTTTGCTTAAAAATTTCCTAAGAGACATTTTGTCCTTTGGCATGGCTTTCTGTTTGCCAACACATGCATTCAAGCAAAGTTTGCACAGAAATAGGCTTTACACTAATTGTAGCAGAATTTTTCACACAAAGTCTTACATAATAGTGTATACAAAATGTCATACAAAACTACAAAAAAACTACAAAAGTAGTCATGCTTTTGTAAAATTATATACTTACACTTTATTGCCAAAAGTATTCATTTCATCCATACAAATAATTGAATTCAGGAATTCCAATGACTTCCATGGTTACAACTGTGTAAAATCAAGCACCAGGCATACAGGCAGCTTCTACAAACATTAGTGAAAGAATGGGTTGCTTTCAGGAGCTCAGTGAATTCTAGCATGGTACTGTGATAGGATGCCACCTGTGCAATAAGTACAGTCGTGAAATTTCCTCACTACTAAATATTTCACAGTCAACAGTTAATGGTACTATAAAAAAAAGTGCAAGCGATTAGGAATAACAGGAACTCAGGCACAAAGTGGTAGGCCGCAGAAAGTAGCCTCCTGTGCAATCAGTCAAGTAGTGAAATTTCCTCACTACTAAATATTCYACAGTCAACAGTTAATAGTACTATAACAAAGCGGAAGCGATTGGGAATGACAGGACCTTAGGCACAAATTGGTAGGCTGCATAAAATTCACAGAGCAAGGTCAGTGGATGCTGAGACACATAGTGCACAGAGATCGCCAACTTTCTGCAGGGTTAATAGCGATAGACRTCCAAACTTCATGTGGCCAATGTACAGTGTATAGAGAGTATTATTTATGACCTCTAACAATATTTCTGCTATTACTCAGTGGCGGCCGGTCAATACAGGGCGCTGGGGCGCTTCCCCCCTTAAAATTAGGCAAAGAAGAATGCTACTTTAACATGTAATTATTTAACATAATAACTATTAGCAAAGAAAATAACAAAGAAGAATGCTACAAAGAAGAATGCTACTTTAACATGTAATTATTTAACATAATAACTATTTATTTTAATAATGAAATAAAGTCATTTAATCACAATATTCTGCTGTTTTTCTTAAWATAATTTATTTGCAATTTAAAAAATCTAAACTGTATTACTTTCATTTGTGTTTGTGTTCTCGGGRTGCCGGACAAACAAGTGTCTATGTAGGCATGTACATTTTTGAAAAGCATGTGACTTGAGGCTGAGCTCTGATTGGATCTTTTCAAATCATCCTTGGGGCGCAGCACTGTGCGCACTGAACCCTCCCACTTTTGTTCTTAGCAAATCAATATTGTTTTTAAATATTTGGGCTCGTGTGATTGGACCATTCTCAACGAGTCTTCCAGCACTTCTTATAGCAAGCGGAGCTGGCTGACTGGATGCGATGTGAGTCATGCCTTTATTTTATACTAGTAGTAATGAGGCTCAATCACCTGACAAATGGCTATTTGCAGGCGAGTATTAAACGTTTAATTTTAATTTTGTTTAAAATTAAACAATTTAATTTTTTTTTTTTTTTTTTTTGCACCAGCCGCCACTGCTATTACTACTGTCTTGTGTTTTCAAAAAATATATGAGACCCACAGCCCAATGTCTGGAAATTGCAATATAAAGTAAAATGGTTCCTCGTGAATAGCATGTTAATTTTCTTTCTTGAATGACTGTCTCTTTGTAAGGGAAAAGTTATAATTTTTTTTCTTTACAGCTGCATGGGCCATTCCTAGACTAATGTCTGTGTCCTGCGCCAAATTCAGACTTGGACAGACATCTGTCATTTTATCAGAATTATCGAAAAGTTTCCCTCACACAGAAAACCAGGCAGACCATTTCTCGGTGCATCTGCCACAGAACCCGTATTTCAATATTTATTTATTAAATCTTGCACAGTATTGCAATCCGGAAAAGATGTTTCAAATTTTCCACATACTAAATCTATGTATATTCACCTGCTTTACACACATGCTCCACTAAAAAATACATCTTAGTGGTTAATGGTTAACATTTTCACACAAAAATATGCAGCCGACATAATGGTTAACATTTTCACACAAAAATATGCAGCATAGAGCTTCCCGGATACGTACAACAGATTGGTGGCATATAAGTACTACAGAGTGTGTCAAATTTAAAAATGGAGGTTAGAGATTATTGCATGGTGCAGAGTGAAAGACGTTGAGCTCGACAGAGTTTTTATTCTGTTATTCTGAGCAACGTACCAGCAGATTGTGAAGACTGAGTAATATATAGGGTGCTGGATGCTGTTCTGGGAATTGGGAAATGCAAAGTGCGGGATCGTCGCTCTGATAAGAGTAAGCGATGGCAGTTTGTTTTGCTTGAAACCCATGATAGCATTGCCAAGATGTCTATCCCCGCCGAGCTTGGAGGACCTGAAGTAGGCTCCTGGCACATACAGGTTGTTTACGTTGCAATTGAAACGCCTAAGCAAGACAAGGAAGACAAGTTCCAGTCTAAGCTGATCTCTTTTCTTCAGAAAGAGGGAAAATCACTTGCTGATATTCCAAGTTTGGTTTCTCCTRGACCTAAACTCAACACTAAACTGGTGATAGCGTTTAAATTCTCTTGTTCAAACGTGTCATGTGGCTGCATCTGAGGAGAGAGTCAGATACAGGAAGCTGGGTCCTTTCTCAGGGTTTATCCCAACTTCTTCTGRAGAGGATGAGTATGAGGTTTGGGTAGAGCAGACTACTCACATTCTAGAAGAATGGCAGTATTCTGATAATGTGAATAAGCAGTCGTTAGTAGAGTGTCTCAGAGGTTCTGCAGCGAACATAGTTAGGTTACAGAAGACTGGAAACTCAGCTAATTTCAGTGACTATCTTAGCGCACTAGGAGTCAGCCTTTGGCAAAACAGAGGATGCTGCAGATTTAATGTTAAAGTTTCGCAGCACGTACCAGAGCGAGGGAGAAAAGCTCTCAGCCTACCTACTGAGGTTGGACAGAATTCTGCATAGTATGCTGAGGAAGAAAGGCATTTAGTACACTCCTATGAATCGTCTTTGCATACAACAAATAGGCAAAGGTGCCCTTTCTAGTGACCTCGTGGCTATGCGTTTAATGACCCATAAGCTCTGTGCCCCTCCTTCCTTTATCGAGTTAATGAAAGAGGTGCGAGAAGAAGCTTTGTTGTCTGAAAGAAATTCCGCATGGTCTCGGGTAGCTGTCTCTGTGGTGCCTCCTTCCAGAAATGAGTCATCTGCTAATGCTACTATCGGTGATTCAGAAATAGAAAAGCTGAAGAAGGAGATCAGAGGACTTAAGCACGAGGTGTCTCGATTGACATCTGCAACAAGARAACATATAACCCATGACTGTTCTGCCCCGAACAGTCTAGCTATGACTGCAAAGACTAAAACGGCAACTAGAACCATGAACAAGGTTAACATTTTCTGTTACCAATGCGGAGAAGTCGGGCATTTGAAGCTTTGAAGTTGAGCCAGCAGTTTTTCCAAGTGGGTTAGTGGGGCCCAGTTCTGTTCTTCCTATCTTGGTGAAAGAGATCTATGCTAAGGCATTGCTGGATAGTGGATCACAAGTTACTCTGCTATACAGACCTTTCTATGAGAAACTCTTGCCATTGACTCCAATAGAGAATTTGGAGATGAACGGAGRTGTCAACATTTTGTTGGGAACAAATACATCTGTGGTAAAGAGGTTGGTAGAAGCATGCAGAGAGAAGAGTGGAAATAACTTTCTTCACACCTTGACTGCGCATCCTGAGATTAGACTCGCTTATGAACAGATCGTTGCTGTCAGAAAGTGTCAAGCGAGGGACTGTCTGGTATCRTCGACCTAAACTAGTAAAATTGTCTCCAGGGGAGAATGTTAGGGTTCATGGGATTCTGAAATACCCAGCTGCTCTTTCTGATAAGACTCTGTTTGTGGATAAGCCGGAAAAATCTTGTTTTCCTGAGAAACTGCTGGTAGTGCCAGTGCAAGTACAGTCAACTGAGGTTGTACAGTCAAAAAGGGTTTGGGTTCTAATCCAAAATAATTCCTCTCATTCAGTGATTATTAAAAGAGGAATGCCCATTGCTCACATGTTTCCAGTTGAAGTCATGCCTATAGTCTCTAACCCACAAGAGAGCAGTGGCCACGCCAAACTGGTCAGACAGTCGTTTAACTTTGGCGATTCCCCTGTGACTGAAGACTGTAAAGAGATATTGACTAAAAAATGTTGGAAAGGATGGATGTTTTTTCTTGTAATGAATTCGATGTGGGATGTTCGAAGAGTACTCACATTCGGCTCACAGAGGATAAGCCTTTCCGTGAGAGGTCAAGATGGCTGGAAGACATCAGGCAACATCTGAAGAAGTTGAAAGAGGCAGAGATTATTACTGAATCTCCCTACGCCTCTCTGATTTTTGTGGTAYGTAAAAAAAATGGTCAGGTGAGGATGTGTGTGGATTATCAAACATTTAAATCATCATACCATCTCAGATCAATATTCTGTCCCGCGCATAAAAGATGCATTGGCTTGTTTGAATGGGAGCAAATGGTTCAGTGTATTAGATCTCAGGAGTGGATACTATTATATTCCCATGAGTGAAGCAGACCAAGAAAAGACAGCGTTCATTTGCCCGGTGGGATTTTATCAGTTCCAGAGGATACCCCAAGGGATTTGTAGGGCTCCAGCGACTTTTCAAAGGGTTGTGGAGAAGACAGTTGGCGACATGAATCTGTTGAAGGTGTTAGTCTACCTGGGTCATATCATCGTGTTCGGGAAAACATTGGAGGAACTTGAGGAGAGACTGTTTAAGTTGTTGGACAGATTACAGGCTGAAGGATTGAAGCTTTCTCTGGAGAAGTGTATTTTCTGTCAGCTATGTCGGACACATTGTGTTTCAAGAAGGTGTCTCAACGGATCCCTCAAAGATTGAGGCTGTAAATTCTTGGTCCAGACCACAGAACGCATCAGGGCTTCATTCTTTCTTGGGCTTCTGTGAGTACTACAGAAGATTCGTTAAAGACTATTCAAAGGTGTCCTATCCACTAAATCAGTTGTTGCAAGGGTGTTTGCCCTTGAAGAGCAAACTTGAAGAGCTTGAAGAGCAAGCTTGRTATACAAAGCACCTGATCCCTTTAATAGCAGGTGGACTGATGSTTGTGAAGCTGCTTTTAACGAGTTGAAAGTAAGACTTACCCAGAATCCTGTGTTGGTTTTTGCAAATCGTCAGCTGCCATACGTCCTACATGTTGATGCATGCTGCGAAGGGTTAGGTGGCGTGCTATATCAGGACCAAGGGCAAGGGTTAAGGCCTGTGGCTTTTGTCAGCAGGARTTTGACGCCTTCTGAGAAGAACTATCCAATCCATAAACTAGAGTTCTTGGCGTTAAAGTGGGCGGTTGTTGACAARCTACACGATTACCTGTATCGGATTAAGTTTGAGGTACAGACGGATAACAACCATTTAACTTACATTTTGACTACAGCCAAGCTGGATGCTGTAGGACATAGGTGGCTGGCAGCGCTCTCAGCATATGAGTTTAGTCTCAAGTACAGGCCAGGTAGGCAAAATGTCGATGCCGGCTCCTTGTCTCAGCATCCTCATAGGAGAGTAAAGGTCCCGGAGTGGCCGAATATCTCATCCTCTGGGGTGAGATCTTTATGCAGAGTAAGATCTGTTCAATTGCATGGCTCATGCAACTAGGATTGTCACATCATGAGGAGGTTCTGCTAAGTAAGCCCCAGGGTGTACTGTAATGTAGCTATGMTAGATGCTTTCAAGACTCCAAAAATGAGTTCTGAGAAGCTGGGGTGTGCCCAGAAGGAAGATCCGTGTCTTGGAGAGATCTGGAGAGCTTTGAAAGGAAGAGATCTATCTCTGGTCAGGAAAGAAGATCATAAAGACATCAAATTCATTCTGAGAGAATGGGGCATGGATAATTAGTGAAAATTAGTGCTGGATAATGGGGTGATGTTTCGGTGCACCCAAGCCCCAGACAAACCTTGTCGAAAGCACTTATGCTTGCCAAAGAAATTTCCACAAAATAGTTCTTAAGTCGCTTCGTGATGATTCTGGACATTTAGGATTCTACAAGACCTATGGGTTTGTGAAAGAAAGGTTTTACTGGCCCCGGATGAAGGTTGATGTGGAGAAATATTGTCAGACGTGTGCCAGATGTGTACAAAGGAAGACTCTGCCGAAGAAAGCTGCACCGTTATCTCATTTGTCCAGTGCTCGACCACTGGACCTTGTGTGTATGGATTTTCTGTCCATAGAGCCAGACTCCAAAAACATCTGTTACGTTCTTGTTATCACAGAMCACTACATGAGGTATGCCCAAGCATTTCCAACAAGGACCAGAAGGCGTCCACAGRAGCAAAAGTCCTGTGGGAGAAATACTTTGTTCATTATGGGCTACCTAGATGGATGCACTCAGACCAGGGATGAGATTTTAAGAGCAGGCTCATCAATGAGTTGTTTGACCTGTTAGGAGTGAAGAAATCCTGGACAACGCCGTACCATCCTCAAGGTGATACACAACCTGAACGTTTCAACAGGACCCTCTTGGACATGTTGGGGACCCTGGATCCAAGGCAGAAACATCAGTGGAGTCGACACATAGGACATCTTGTACATTTGTACAACTGCAGTCTGAACGAAGCTACCGGATATTTGCCATATTTCCTTATGTTTGGAAGGGAAGCCAGATTACCTATCGATTACCTATTTTGGTGTGTCCAGTGATGATACCTCCATGAAGACTTACCAGCCTTTTGTAAAAACTATGCAGCAAGAACTGAAGGCTGCTTATGAGATTGCAGAGGATAAAGCTGGGAAGAAAAATGCAGGAAATAAGAGGACATATGATCAGAAACTGCGTTACTCTCATTTGATTCCTGGAGACAGAGTCCTGATCCGGAATCTTGGATTGAAAGGAAAGCACAAGTTGGCGGACAGATGGAGCACAGAGCATTACTTTGTAAAGAGTCAAATGCCTCACTTACCTGTGTMTGGAGCCAGAGAGTGGAAATRSACCTGACAAGATCCTGCATCAGAATCACATTCTTCCGATTGGACAAGTGTTAAGACAGCCACCAGTTACTGACAGTGTTCTGAAACCTAGACAGAGGACTCGGAGACAAAGGAAGACAGCCCAGAGTCCAGAAAAGAAAGTGGACGATGCCCCTGTGCTGCAGGAAATAGAAACCAGAGTTGATCWAAACAATGAGATTACTGACAGTGAAAATGAAACCTATGGAGTGTCGTTTCCCATACTTACCATACAACCGCCAGTTGACCTCTAGGAGAACAGAAATCGATCAGGGGGAGCCGTGGTTTATGACAATGTCATAGAGAATGTGGAAAGCTCTAATGAAAGAGATGAGATTCCTCAGAGGAAGGAATCGGTAGATTCTGGTTCAAGGTTCTTAACTGAACCTTGATTTGAAAATTCACAAACGGTGAGAAGAGTATCAGATCTCTGTGACTCTGTTACCAGTCCTGTGCGAGATCTTGTGAGTGTGGGTCACAGAAACGAAAGTCACACTACTGCCGAAAATATACCGGGAATGGGTAGAAGATCTCAGAGGGAAAGAGTTGTATCTAAGAGACTCACCYATGATACTGTTGGGGTCAAAATTTGAGCCGGTCCTTGCTCAGACCAAAACTCTAAATCCTGTTAGATACTGCTTTGTTGCATACTTGTGGATGAATGTACTCTGAAGAAAGTTGAGCACTTGTGCAATTACGTTACGCCAAAGTAAGGTGATGAGTCAATGCTGTTAAGAGATTGGCTTAAAGATGAATTTACTTTTCTCTGTAAATTGGAGAAACATGGGCAGTGCATATATTACAGTGTAAAATACTTACAGGGTAATTTAAAAAAGAGGTTCCTATGGTGATATGAATTTCATCATTGTGCCGATTGTGTTTTTTTTTTTTTTCTTTCCTCGGAGACAGGTGAGTCTGCGAAGAGTGCTGGCAGTGTTGGGTTTGGCGGACCTGGTGTGTTGCAGTGTAAACGTGCGGTCGTTTACACTGTGTAAACGTGCCTGGACACCAGGCGGACCTGGYGTGTTGCAGTGTCTTCCTCGTGCGGAGAAATTTCGGCGCACGAGGAAGAGCGTGGTGAGAAAGTTTAGATAGGGCGAGGGCACACCTCCACCTGGCGCGAGTGTGCAGTGGAAGAGAGGCCACACAGGAATGTCCCACGKGAAAGACTTTGATATGGTTCGTAACTAATTTTTTTCCGTTGTTTGGTCTTAGATTAGGGGGAAAATCATCTTGAAGAATATCCCATCTTTATTTTGCTAATTTCAGTGGTATAAGGCATATTATTCATTTGAAATTCGGAAGACTATACCCGGGTTTAATTTGTTGGCTAAGTGCTGCACGTAGTGTGGAGGTCGGGCCACCTGCGTGATATTATGCATCATGCATGCATATTATTAAAAGTGCACAAAGTTAGTCTAAAACAATATTGGCTTGTTGTGTATACTGTATGCACTTTAAATATATATAAACAATAAACACTGCCTTTTSCAAAGTGAAAGTGAGTTGCTCATGCACGCTTTTTGATCAAAAGGCTGATAAACAGGTGCGCAGATATGAGTAGATTTATCAATAAAACTGCAGACATGCTCCCCCAGAAATGCAACAAACCCAAAAATATATGTCACTTGCTGAATACAATGCAACATCAGGCAGAATCCCTGGGCTCCGACTGCGCTTTCTCCATTCATTATTTTTATTAGTAGTAGTAGTACACTCTAAAACATGCTGGGTTTCTGTAAACACATTGTTGGTTTGTTTATGTTGGGTCAAAATTCTGGGTCATTTTGGGTACTTTAA
>QMIH01005100.1:0-12079 GCA_003987875.1 Clarias batrachus
ACTGAGCGCGCGCTGACCGCCTGCGCTCTTCAACATGGTGGAGCGGAAGCGCCCAGTTTTATATACCACCTCTATACAGGGCGGCGTGAACACCGTGACGARGACATGACGATGTCCCTGACGCTTTCGAGCTTATTTCCATGGACCAGCCCAAATCCTTTACACACTCGACACACTCGACATCAGCCATGGTGAAGCACAGAGTCGTACCTGTGTAGAAACTTCCAGAAGGGAAACGAGCTCTCTTTCAGCAGCCTGAGTGTAAAACCAGGACGATGTTTCACCATCAGACAGGAAGTGTCCTGGACATTTTAATGGACCTGTTTCAGTTCCAGACATTCTGAATGGAAAGATGGACATTCAGGTTAAAAAGTTTATATAATGAGTGTTAAAGCTCTGAGTTCAGAACAGATGAGGAAACTCAGAGTCCTGCTGATATTTCCATAAGTTTGCTTAGTGGATCATGTGAGGGAGAAAACTGGCATTCAGTATAAAACAATGGCTTATTCACTTCTCCTTCCTCACATTTAACATATTCATAATGGAGGGAGTTTTATATCACTTTTCACGATCTTTAATATGATCAAGTTTTTTTTAAATTTCATTAAGTGTTATTTCTGATTATTATTTGTAAGTGAGTGTAAACAGGTACAGTCGATACAGAACATCACTACATCTAAAAAAAAAAAGCTCTGATTTATGTGTTTATATCTTTTCTGATCCTACATACATAACAAGTATGACATGAAGGTTGTATATTTCTGAATAATGTTGTTGTGTGATCTGGTGTGTGTTTACTGTGAGATTCCAGTACCAGGAACTGTGTGTATATAAATCACAAAATAAGAGGAAGTGTATACACAGTGAGAGTGATTATTCATGGTAAAAATATTTTAGTATGCTGGTTACATTATCAAAAACCTAATAAATGCCACATTATCAATAAAACTTTACTGACCAGTGAATAGCTGTTGCATGTTTAAATCAATCCAATAAATTATATAATGTTAAAATGAAGTTAAAATGTAGAAGCAGCATCCTGCTGATATTTCCATAAGTTTACTTAAAAAATATTCAGTATAAAACAATAATATTCACATCTTTCTCCCATTCATAATGAAGGGAGTTTTACATCCCTAATGGTTTTCATGATTTATTTTTTTAAATAAAATATTTTTAGTTCCAGAAAGTTTTTTCTGGAAATTTTTTGTTAACATAATGAGGGGCATTGGTGGCTCAGTTGTAGGTTTCTCACTTGTCATGAGGCCCATGTTATATACTGTACATGTTAAAAAGGAACAATTTTCATCTTCTGCTGAAGGTTGTGTATTTAGGCATAATGTTTAATTCAATATACTCTCACTCACCGTCTATACCACTTTGTCCTGTATACAGGGTCATGGGGGCCTGCAGCCTATCCCAGGAAACTTAGGGCATGAGGCAAGTACACCCGTGACAGGGTGCCAGTCCATTGCAGGGCACACACATACTCACACGCTCATTTGCACACTATGGGCAATTTGGGAAACGCCAATCAGCATAATCTGCAGGCCTTCAGACTGTGGGAGGAAACCAGAGCACCCAGAGCTGACCCACAAAGCACAAGGAGAACATGCAAACTCCATGTACACAGACCCAAAGCAGTAATCGAAGCCAGATCCAGGAGGTGCAAGGCGACAGTGCTTAGGACTAGCACCTGGGGGACGTAGCTTGGCCCCTTTCTATTGCCACTTTCCTTGCTGCAGGTGAGTGATGATGTCGGAGTGACAATAGAGTTACAGACAGCGCTCTGACTGGGAACAGGGACTTGTCAGTACAGCTCAATCACTCCTTCTGAAGTTTTTTTCACAGCTGCCTGCAGTCTGACTTCCTTTAAAGTCCTCAGGACAACATTACCCCACTTGTGCACCACTTACCGCATTAATATGCTGCATGTTTTCTCTGACCTTTTGTTAAGATTTTACCAAGTTTCTGGACACCAAGCTATGATCCACGCCTCCTTTTAAAGAGAGGACCAAATCCAACGTCCTTTGATGAATATTTTCCTTCGGCTGTGCTGGATTTAGTGACCCCACCACTTCACACATATTGTCAGAGAAAAGACTCTGTGACTATTTACAGGTGAAACTTGAAAAATTGTAATATCATGCAAAAGTTCATTTATTTCAGTAATGCTGTTTAAAAGGTAAAACTAATACATGAAATAGACTCATTACATGCAAAGCAAGATAGTTCAAGCCTCAGAATTTGCTCTCATGTCTCTCATCTTTCTCTTGGCAATACCCCATATGGGGTTCAGGTGAGGCAAGTTTGCTGGCCAATCAAGCACAATAAACCCACGGCCATTAGTGTTTTTGGCAGTGTGGGCAGATGCCAAGTCCTACTGGAAAATGAAGTCAGCATCCCCATAAAGCTCGTCTGTGGAAGGGAGCATGAAGCACTCCAAAATCTCCTGGTAGACAGCTGCATTGACCCTGGACTTAAGGAAGCACAGTGGACCAACACCAGAAGATGACATGGCTCTGTCACGTGCGTCACTAGAGAGAAAACACGTAGATCCAGTAGCAGAGAGAGGCAGAGAGAATAATCAACCAACAGACACTTACAGCCAGTAGAGGGCGTCTCAGTCTGAGAGAACCAGGAACTGTAGGGAGGCAGCACACAACTCCACGTTAGTGAGGTCAAAGCTTCCAGTGCACGTAATCCAATCTCGTAGCCAAAAGTCGGAGGCCGAGTTCAAAACCAGTAAATCCAATGAGTGCAAATCCAGAAGCAATAAATCCAGGGGCAGGCAGTATCGTAGTCAAAACGTGAGCGAGGTTCAAAGCCGGTAATCCAAATAGCAATAAATCCGTAACGCGAAGACAGGGACGAAAACCAGGGGGGTCGTAACCGATAAATTGTGACTGCCTTTACTTTAGCTGGGTCCATCTGAATACCTGATGGTGATATGACAAACCCAAGGAAGGAAGTAGAATCTCGATGAAACTTACATTTCTCAGCCTTGGCGTAGAGCTTGTTCTCCATGAGCCTTTGAAAAGCCTGACGGACATGGGACCGGTGTTCCTTAAGTGTGCGGGAGAAGATCAAGATGTCATCGAGGTAGACAAATGCAAAAACATTCAGGAAGTCTCTCAGTACATCATTGATAAGAGTTTGGAAGACAGCTGGGGCATTGGTCAGCCCACAGGGTACCACAAGGTATTCATAGTGGCCCGTAGGTGTATTRAAAGCAGTCTTCCATTCGTCTCCGTCTCGTATCCTCACTAAGTGATAGACGTTCCTAAGATACAACTTGGTGAACACCCGTGCATCCTGAAGTAACTCAAAGGCCGAAGACATGAGAGGGAGTGGGTAGCGGTTCTTAACGGTAATCTCATTAAGCCCCCTATAATCGATACAGGGCCGTAGGGATTTGTCCTTCTTCTCCACAAAGAAAAACCCTGCACCCGCTGGAGAGGAGGAAGGACGAATGATTCCTGCAGCAAGGGATTCCATAATGTATTGATCCATGGCCTCCCTCTCAGGGCGAGAGAGGGAGTATAGTCGTCCCTTGGGCGGGGTTGTACCTGGCAGGAGGTCAATGGCACAATCGTATGGGCGGTGAGGGGGTAGTGAGACTGCACGAGATTTGCTAAAAACTTTCAGGAGATTGTGGTATTCAGCTGGGACATTCGAGAGGTTGGGGCAGTCCTCGATGGTTGGCAGGGTCCCTTTGGCAGCAGAACGGAGACATGACGACAGACAGGAAGGACTCCATTCCAAAACTCTCTTCTTGACCTAGTCAATGTGGGGATTGTGCAACTGTAACCATGGGAGACCCAAAACAAGTGGAGCRTGGGAGCTCTTWAMAATCAGAAACGAGATGATTTCTGAGTGGTTTCCTGAAAAGTGCAACATAATTGGTAATGTGCGGTGGGTGATGGGGGCCAGGAAACAACCATCGAGGGCCTGGACAGTGAGTGGGTGGCTTAGAGGCGTGGAGGAAATTCCAAGGAGGTTCACCACTGAAGAGCAGATTAAGTTTTGGTCAGCCCCAGAATCCAACAGGGCGTACGTGTCRTGGGACTGACTTTTATGGGTCAGGGTTACTGGAAAACAGGACCGATGGTTGGGAAATCTTCTAAGATCCGGGCCCCCCGGTGCACCCAAAATTACAGAGGGGCCTGCCCTTTTAACGGGCAGTTACGTGAGAAGTGACCMAACTGACCACAGTAGAAGCATGCCCCCTTGTCTCGTCTCCGTTGGCGCTCCTCGGGTGAGATACGCGTCCGACCCACCTGCATTGGTTCAGGAGGGTTCAGGGAGCTGGTGGAGGCTGGGGGGGTGGTGACCAGAGGTTCAGACAACGCTCCTGCTGCCTGAGRCGCTTACGAGCGTCAATACGTGCTGCTAAGTCAATGAGGTCTTCTAGGTTGGATGGTGGTTCGCGCGCTGACAACTCATCTTTGACTGTGTCTGATAGCCCATGGAGAAACGCATCAAAGAGAGCTTGGTCATCCCAACCACATGAAGCCGTCAAGGTACGAAACTCTATGGCATAGCCCATCTACTTAACTGAATTGCTGCACCAACACACCCCCCTGAGAAGTTTAAGATCCTGCGACCAGAATGTCCTTTTAATTCCACATTCCAGACTTAAGCGTAGAGGTGACCGTGTTTTCTCAGTAATTGGCCCTCGGCTTTGGAACGGCCTGCCAACCAATATTCGAATGGCTCCTAGTCTGACTTCTTTTAAATCCCTTTTAAAAACCCATTTGTTTTTACTGGCCTACTAAGCTTTACTGTCCTTTTAAGCTTCTGTGTTTATTTATTTATTTTATTTTATTTTTTATTTTTCTTAGGCTATAGTTGTATACTTTTATGTTGTTTTATGGATGTACAGCACTTTGGTCAGTCTTGTGGGTGTAGTAAATGTGCTATATAAATAAACTAAACTAAACTAAACTAAAAATTGTCGTGAACAGATCGGGATCCTTGGTGAAGAGTTAATATCTGACCTGCAGCCAGGCGTCCGGTGGATGAGCGATCAAAAACTCTTCTCATTTCATCAGTGAAGGATTTATAAGTGAACCAACAGGGTAATTGAGCATCCCACAAGGCTGTTCCCCATTCTCTCGCCCTACCGGAGAGGAGCATGATGATGTACGCCACCTTAGCTCGTTCTGTAGGGAAGGACGAGGCCTGCAGCTCAAGGACTAGAGTACATTGAGAGAGAAATGAACGGCATGTGTTAGGGTCCCCATCATAAGTAGACGGAGCAGGAAGATGAGGCTCATGAGGCGGAGCGACTGCTGCTGCTGCTAAGGGACGAGGAGCCATAACCCAAAGACAGGGACGAAAACGATAAACCAGGCGGGGTCGTAACCGATAAACTGTGGCAAAACAAACAGGAGTGCTTTAGACCGCTTGCGGAGGTGCTTATGTTGTGGGCGAGATCTGGCGTGTTGTGACAGGCTCCCCAAATCAACACAGACTGTGGAAACTTCACACTGGACTTCAAGCATCTTACCTCTCTATTCTTCCTCCAGACTCTGGGTTCTTGGTTTCCAAATGAGATGCAAAAGTTGCTATCATCAGAAAAGAGGACTTTGGACCACTGAGCAACAGACCAGTTCTTATTTTTCTTTAGGCCAGGACAGACACTTCTGACGTTGTTTGTTGTTCAGAAGCAGCTTGACAAGAGGAATACGACATTTGAAGCCCATGTCCAGGATCCATCTACACTTTTGAATGGCCTTTTCCTGACAATCCTCTCCAGGGTGCAATCATCCATACTGCTTGTGTACCTTTTTCTTCCATACTTTCCCCTTCCACATAACTTTGTATTAATGTGCTTTAATACTGCACTTTGGGAACATCCAACTTCTTTTGCAATTACCTTTTGAGGCTTTCCCTTCTTATGAAGGATGTCAATGATGCTTTTCTGCACAACAGGTCTGCAGTCTTTCCCAAGATTGTGCACAGGCGTTGAAAGGGCAAAGGCTCAGGAACCCTTTGCAGGTGTTATGGCTTAATGAGCTCATTAGAGTGGGATACTTTGAGCCTAGAATATTGAACCTTTATACAATCTTCTAAATTTCTTAGATTGTGGATTTGGGGTTTTCATGAACTGTATGCCATAATCATCTCAATTATGACAAATCATGGCTTGAACTATCTATTGCACGATATTCAAAGTCTCACCTGTATAAAGTACACATTTTAAAACCAGTAATATTTTAATGTTAAGTATTGTGGACATTGAGATTAGCTGAAAAACATTGCACTTGTTTATTTGTAAAATATTTTTCCCAAAGTAAAAAATTGGTATTACAAAACACATTACAAATAAAAACAGATCAAAGGGAACATACGTAGAGATGGAGTATGGAGAGGACACAGGACCTAAGGGAAGGACAAACTTTTTAGATTATGAATTGAACACTGTTACAATTTAATAAATTATAAGCTTCAGGCATCTTTAGATAAAAATTAAAGCAATCAAAAACAAAGTTCTTGAGGTTTGATTTAAAACTGTCAACAGTACATTTGGAGTGGAGAATAGGAAGAGACAATTCCAGAGCCTGGGGGTAGCAATGGCAAAAGTCCTGTCGCCACTGGTCTTTAAACAAGGGTGAGGGTAAAAGCAGGGAAGTTATAAAAGCATGGACAAGTTTTTAAATCTTTAGAAATTAAATAGGGTGCCATGGTGGCTTAGCGGTTAGCTCTTTTTAAAGACGTCCAGAAACGCACCAAGATTTTTTTTTAATTTAATTGTGCAAATTTGCAGTGGTCCAAGCATTTTCTTCTAGATTGGTGGTGAGGCATAATATGTTAAAAACTTCCTTAAAAACCTTTGATTGTATAATATCTAAGGAACAATTAGTGGTGTTTATATGACGGCAATGACCACAGCCAGCTGAGAGGACAACACTAGCTGAAACTGCTGAACGTAGTTAAGGAGGAAATTAACTACAGATGAATCCCTCAGATGTGTCTCTAAGGGATTGGCATGTGGGCAGGATGAGCATTTAACATTTAAACTCCTTAATCTTCCATACGTCTACTCCTTGCAACTGTACCTTTCCCTCATCCTGTTTCTCATGTACACACATATTCTGTCTTAATCCTACTGATCTTCATGCCTCTTCTGTACAGTGCATTCCTCCACCTCTCTAGACTCATCTTAACTTGCTCTCTACTCTTGATAAGGGATTAGATCCTGGTTCAACTATAGCTTCCACTACTTTTCCCCATAACTTCATGGTGTGGCTTATCAGCTTTATGCCTTTGTAGGCATCTGCCTTGTTTTTAAAAATTGGAACCAAAACACTTGTCCACTCATCAGGCATAACCTCTCTTTATGTTAAATAATCTACTAAGCAACTCCACTGCCATTTCTTTTACCACCCTAGCCTGTAGTACATCCTTCCCCACTCTGTCTCTCTCTCTGAATAAATCCTTTCCTCCTTCCTTTAAATTTAGCTTCTCATACAACTCAGTTCCTTAGCCTTTGTGATTTCCTTCTTCACCTTACATTGTATCTCCTTATACCCATGTCTACTCTCCTGATCTTTCTTACTGTCCCAATTCTTTTTTGCAAGCCTCTTTTTCTTGGTCCTTTAATGTACTTTTTCATTCAACCACCAAGTTTCCTTATCTTCTGTTCTCTGTCATCCTTTAAAATCTTTTTAAAATACATTATATTTACCCAGTGACTTTATCACATTACACATCTGAGTCAACAAGAGTTAAAAGGAAATTCTGAGACGTTCCAAGCTCTAATCCAATGCCTTCACCACTGCTTATCTGTTATATTACATCTCGATTCACGCATGTTATATTTCATACCGGATCCACATATTATAGACTGTGCATGCTGGGCAATCCATCAGGCTCAGCAACAGGAGCCAGATCCTCAAACCCTCCCACTTTTGTTCTTAGCGAATCAATATTGTTTTTAAATATTTGGGCTCATGTGGATTGGACCATTCTCAACGAGTCTTCCAGCACTTTTTATGGCAAGCGGAGCTGCTGACTGGATGCGATGTGAGTCATGCCTTTATTTGATACTAGTAGTAATGATGCGCAATCACCTGATGAATGCCTATTTACAGGCGAGTGTTAAAAGTTTATTTTTATTTAAAAGTTCATTTTTTTATTGTTTTTTTTTGCACCAGCCACCACTGCCTCTGTTCTCTTGCCGATTAAGGTCAGATCCAATCACCAAGCTTTTTTCTTTGAGGACACATCACTACAACTTTGTGTAGCTCAATCCATAAATCTTTTTTAAAAATACATTATATTTACCCAGAATTACTTTAACACATTTCACATCTGAGTCATCAAAAGTTAAAAGGAAATCCCAAGATGTTCCAAGCTCCAATCCAATGCCTTAATCACTGATCTACTGCTGCTTTTCTCTGTTATATTACATCCCGGCTGGTATAGTAGGACCGGCCGACCAGTGTTGGAGGATCGGAGGAAAGATTGAGTGATTATAAATGAGAAGTATGTGTATGTTGGGCCATTATTAGCCTTGTAGACAGGCATCAGTGTTTTGAATTTGATATGGGCAGCTAAAGGAAGCAAGTGCAGGGAGCCAAGAAGTGTGGTGGTGTGGGATAACTTGGGAAGGTTAAAAATGAGATGTGGAGCTGCATTCTGAATCAGCTGCAGAGAACAAATGGTGGACAGAGGCAGACCTGCCAGGAGCGAGTTGCAGTAGTCCAGTAGTTCTTCCAGGCAGGTTTTTGTAGTTCACTTGCAGTTTGAATACAGGGAAGGTGTTGTTTGTCTCATAACATGTGTTCAGTTTATGACACAGGGAGTGAGGCAGATACTTCCTGTAAGTTGTATGAAAACAGATTAACAAAAGGTAATTAAATACACATATGTTTGATTCTCAACTGCACTAAAAAAAAAAAGCACTTTGGTTGAACATGATTCAATCGTGGACAGTGGATCCACATGATTACACCACATTATCTTAACAACATTGATGTTAAACCAAATTGAAATATTTGTGTTTATTTAACATGAACAGCTAACTTTGAACAGTTAAAAAATATTTCTATTTAACTTAATTTCTTTTGTTGAACTTCAACTATTCATGCCATACAAAATTTATTCCTTGATGTTAATCCTATGTGTTTACATCGATTTTTATGAGGCCAATTTAGTCATGTTACTACAACTAGATGTTATACCATAATGTATAGCAGCCCTATTTTCCCATGCTTTAGTGACCCTTAAAGACAACTCCGGAGGCAGTAAATATGTAACATGTCCTTTTTATTAGGGAACAACTTATAACAGGTGCCATACTTTCATAAAACATTAAGAATCTAATTCACACACTCAAAAAAAAAAAAAAATGGAATGTTGGGTTTAATTATTTTTTTCTTGTCAACAAGTTCCACACAAATGACTTTAGCAAACTTAACATTTGTAAGGGCCTTAATTCACAATAAGATTACTGTCACAAGCATGTTAACAATTGGCAGTGTTTGAAATGCAGCACAGAAATTGAGAATATTATGGTCCAACAATACAAAAGACACACTGTACACGATATGCAACATAGTCTATTTGTTTTGTTTCGTTTTCCAACAAATCTTTGCTATCAAATACAAATTTGACGCGGACAGAGAGTCCATTAACTTTGCGCAGGTGTAGTTTGACTCGTCTTTCTCTTCTGTTTCATTAGCGGTTCATGACAGCTTGCGTCTCGCTACTGCCCCCTGCTGTATGTATGAAATGTTGACTTAACATGACTGGTTCGTGATTAGACAACATATTTGGAATGTGTACGGTCAAGTTGAGACAAAATTACTTTAACCTTAATCGAAAAAAAAAAAACATTTTAAATCAACAAATACGATTATTATGAGTATACTGAAGTAATTATATTATGTAAAATACACAACCTGCTTGTTAATTTTTTTTTTACTGTGAATATTACAGATTTACTCTAAACATTCACTGGATATTACACTATAGCATGAGTCGGATATGATAAGCTCTTCCATTTCACTTTGTTGCAATTAATGTTGCCCTAATCCACCACAGGAACTATTTGTTGATCAATGGCCCACTAGGTGTCGCTGTTTGTTACTAAAAGGCATTGTGTTCATTTACTGCTTCACCTCAGTGGCTAACGTGTTAGCGCTCAGCGCTATTGCTTTATTCCCAGCATGCTTTGCACTAACATGTCCTTGGGCAGTTTGGTGGTTATTTGTGGTTTGTGTATCATGAGAAGCAGCAGTGCTACAGTATAAAGTGTCTCTTTAGTCATTTCTGCTGAAGATTTAAAAAAAAAAAAGACTGTGTTTTGAATCATTTTAAGTTATCATTTATGATCTTGGCTTTATGTTCCCTGTGATATTGATTCATCATCATCATCATCATCATCATCATCATAATAATGAAACTTCCTGTTACTATTATAGCATGAGTTGTGTACAGAATAAAGAAAATTTAGATATACTATAGAAGACAACACTTGCTACTCCTGTTAGCCAAGAGTCCAGTCTTCAATGTTTCCAGTCTTCATGTGTCCAAATTCTTTGAACCTCTGCCATAATTCCCTGTCTGGCTCTTGGCTAACAGGAGTAGAAGTTGATGTGGTCTTCTGCTCTTATGGATCATCCACCTCAAGACTGCTGATTTGATTATGCCTTACAGATCTCACTTTTTTTCATGATGCTTGATGTGAACATTATACGGTTCACACTTATATGATTATATATACATATACTTATATGACATTATGTTTACTGCAGAGTTGTTGTGGGACGTCTGCAGGTATCTGATGCTACCCGTTTTGTTGGTCTCCTTTTTATTCTATAATTAATCTTTGCACCTCTGATGACTGAAGTTCTTGGTCTTGCGGTTTATCTGGTTTTCCAGCGTGGAAGCGGCTTCTCAAGTAAATCACACCAGATCACACACCTCATTTCAAGTAGTGTTTCTGTCACTGCTCTAAAGGAAGTGGTGAGGAACCAGTGGGCAAAAGTGTGAAAGAATTAAAAGAAGGTGTGAAAATTTGCTGAGAAGTTTCACCTGTGTTTGAGGTCGTGATGTAGAAMGTTCTGTGTGTCGTGTAAATGGATCTTCACCTCAGTGTGATGTAGTTAAACAGAGAKTAAAGTCAATGACAAGCCCTCATRAWCATATGTTTTGGAATCATGTGTAATGGATAACGCTTGACTCATTATGTGTCATTACTTCTGCAGGTTTTCAAAAGAGTCACGTGCATCTCTGTGTCACTGCAACTCATAACAGAACCTGTGGCTAGCTGTATGTAGGGCAGGACGCTGGTGTGTATGGATGCGGTTTGTGCAGTTCGGTGGAACAAAAGTCTGTGTGAAAGTGTATGTGGTGTTTGGACTGTTTCTTCTCACATGCATAAAACTAGAACTTCAAAAGTAGAACACTGAGGTGAAAACACACTCGAGAATAAAACTGGGTTAGCATAAAAAGCCTCACCACCACACAGAGCGTTTATAACCTCAATAAAACAATAAAGTTTGTATTTATTTGTAAAATTATGGTTTTTTCCTCATGTTATTGTTATATTGTTACAAAACACAGTTAGTAGTCAAACACCATCAACAGCTTCAACTAAAAATTAATAAATAGAACAATCGGAATCATTTTTATTTACTGTGCTGCTCAATAATATGTTGTTGCCATAGTAACCATCTATCAGCATCATTTCATCCATTTAAGATTAATATTTAACACAGGCAGAGATAAGAAAGAAAGGTCTGACAGCACACACACCGAGTTGGTAAGTAACAAAAGGCTTATTATGTGATCAGTAATTACAGACCAGCTGCTGTTCAGTTCAAACATCTGGTTTGTGAAGCGTCTGGTTTTAATCCTAAATGCACTAAATGTTACTGAAGCTCAAAGGAGTCTGAGTTTGAAACGGTTAGCTAGAGCAGTGACCTGGAAAAGATGTGTGATGTACATGAGGATAAATTACAATCAATTATCTATCTATCTATCTATCTATCTATCTATCTATCTATCTATCTATCTATCTATCTATCTATCTATCTATCTATCAATCTATCTATCTATCTATCTA
>QMIH01005113.1:0-11983 GCA_003987875.1 Clarias batrachus
TGGACATTCTTATAATCTGTCTCATTCAACCCAAACTGTCACGTCTGTCCTTTACCCATTCCCCTATGAGTGCACGTGCCCTCCTTGCCCACCGTCTCACYGATGYRCCCGGRTGGCGGTRGCGCCATGCTTGGGCCCGATCATCGCTGCTTGCAGCTTTAATTATTATTATTATTATTATTATTCACATGTATGTATGCAAACTAATAAAAATGTTGGAGACTGTTCATAGTGCACTTAATTACCAGCAGAACACAATCCAGGATTCAACCACGCCAAATACACGACTTGATAAATGACCCTTGGTGATTTTACTAGGGCGGAAATCACCGAGGACTGGCCGATACGATAGAATCACGATAACTAGGTGCCGATTCGATTAGTATTGCGATTTTATCCCGATTCGAGATGTATATTTATATAATTATTTTTCTAAAAATTCTAAACAAATTCAGCAAATAAATCCTGTGTACCACTGCATTGCCTGCCAATATGTGACAGTATAGGAGAGCACCACCTGTAGGATTATAGAGGAACTGCAACGTGTTACTGCCTCAAACGCAAACGTGTATTTAAAACAAAAAAACGCGCATTTCATTATTTTTAGTACCCTTTTTCTTTATCAAGCAACATTTTAAATGATGTTTTATGATATTTGCAATTAAAAGGAGAATGAGATCTCGCAGATGAAAGAGAAAGTTTTTCTTTTCATTTATTTTGTATCTGCAACTTAAAAGCTGTTACTTTATAAACGTGTGTGTGTGTGTTTTAGCTATAACCCAGATCTTGATTCAGACCCTTTTGGTGAGGAGGGCAACCTCTGGTCCTTCAACTACTTCTTCTACAACAAGAAACTCAAACGCATCGTTTTCTTCACTTGTCGCTCCGTCAGGTCAGGATGAAGCACTTGCACACACAACAGCAAATACACGCTAGTCAATAAGAAGCATTGTCTGATTTATAATGCCCATCTGTTCCTTATTCAGCGTCCTCAGTAGCTATGGTCGCGGTTGCCTTGACAACGAGCTGGACATGGAGCTGGAAGACGATGAGGAGGAATTGGATGGCTTCAGTGAGGACAGGTGAGGTCTCTTGACTTCCATAGGAAATACAAAAAAAAGGCCGTTTGTGTAATCTGTTTGAAAGTTCAGATTTTGATCTTTGGAAAGATGACTTAGAAAGCTTCCTTTTCTCTCTCTCTGTGTCGCTCTCAGGTTCCCCCGAGCCCTGTGTGTGTAACTCCAGCCAGATCATCAGCTAACAAGATGTCACTTTTTCTCTTCTCATTTCTGGAATGTTTCCTGGGTCTTGGCATAATGATGGACGTGGCTACATTGGCATTATTGATCAGATATTATGAAATAGATTAATCGTAGTCAGATTTTTTTCCCCGTCTTGAAGGCTCTTTGGACAATGAGGACCCCTTGTGGACGTTCTGGAAATGTCAAGGAGGTTTAATACAGGGTGGCCATCTGGCTAAAAACCCTCATGAGCCTGAACTCTACATGCTTCTTTGTTTGTTTTTCATTTTTTCCCAGAAAATGATGTCAGTACATCAACATATCCTACATGCACCAGCAGATAACCCGCGGACGGACTGATCATATATTCATAATAAGGCGTGATTTGTCTTTCCTGTTCAGCGTTTTAACAGATTATTTTTTTCTGATTTCTCTGTCTTTATATTCTTGTGTTCATGTTGTGTTTTTATATTTTAAACTTTGTTTTTAATTCAAAGATTTTAGCAGAATGGCTTTTATCACACTCTGGCGGAACTGTGCCTGGTTTATGAATGTTTCTTGAGGAAGCTTTCATGTGTGACAGATGCTGAGATGTGAAATGTAGGTCTGCAGGAGTCTGAACTGTCTTTCAGAAATCAAGGGCATCCTTTATAATACTTTTATACATGATCAGATTTGATTTATGGTTTGAATTTGCATTAAAGGTGATGTACGCGTTACTTATGATACCCGACACCGATGTGAAACTGATTTATGAAATGTGATGCTTATAAACCTGCTTCTTTTATGTACACCACCTGAAATAAACCTAGTGTGTATAAATTTGTTGTTTGTGCATAGAAAGGTTTATTTTAAAGCTATTTTCATCCAACTGTAAATGTGATGGCACTTACCAGTTGAAAGATTTCAGTGAACAAACGTGAAATTCAAACCTTAAACATTGGAGGTACAATGTATTGTAATGTGTTTTACCACATCTTCTATCTAATATAGTTGTATCCAATTCCCACCTGTCTTGTTAGTGCACTCCCCCATCAGCGAACGCGCTACCAGCCAGGATGTAGGCAATCATCTGCTTCCTTTGATGCACATGAAGCCAAAAGCTTCATCTTTCCAAAGTCCTCTCACACATCATTAGGGATGCAACATAATGCACTCTCGGCCCCTTCCGCTTACATGAGCTCACAGATGACCATGATTGGCCAGTGATGCTACAGTATGATTGATGTAGAAGTTTGAGAAAATCCTGCATTAACATCTTGGCAACTTAGGATGGTTTCTTCCACTCTGACCTTTAAATGTGTTATAATGGATATACATGTATTTATCTTAGAGTAATCAAATATAAACTTTTTTTAAAGTTAGACTGTCTACCAGATATCCCTGTTTTAAGAAGGAAATTGTACGTCACTCATCACAGTTACTTGGTTAGTTTGTTGCTAACAAAAGATGAAAATGCATCAGTACAGTAAATGTAACCGACATTGTTATTAAGCATGTTTAAAATAATCCAGATATTTAGATTTCTAAGAAGCAATCCAGATGTCAAAATATCTCCCTGAGAACTTGGAATTTGGTATTCGAAAAACTGCTCACTGCATCCCACCTGAGTTTGGTCCACAGACATCATTGCATGGCAGATAATGAATTTGCAAACACACTTTTGGTGATTAGTTTAATGGTTAAATTTAAATTACATTGCTAGTAGGTACAGACATATAGATAACATTTTAATTATCATTTCTATTTGATTTTACTTGAATTTGGGAAATACATCTCATTTAAATGTAGGTACTAATTAAATATGCTCATGAAGCATCCATACTGCCAGTGTAAATAACATCTCAATAGTAGTACAACAAACTACAAATGTTAATGGAATAGTTGAATTTGAAGTTTGAACACAAAGTCTTATATAAAATGTAAATTCATCATTACATTGTGAGTTTTCATATTACATTTTAATTTTAGTTTCGACACAGAAATACTTCCATACATATAGGATGGAATGCACATGTGTACATAGGAAACACTGTTCCAGAGATTGGGACTGATGAAAGAGAAATTCTTTTATAACATTCATAAACAGTACGACTCAGGAAGGGCTATTATTGTGTCACATGCGGCTTCATCAGTCAGTGGATGATGTGGACAAATTCTTTGTCATTTCCTATTTTTAAGGCATCAGAAAAAATAACCAGAACAGCTTTTATATTGGGAAGAAAAGGAGAAACTGATGTTATCTAGCTGAGAACTTTGTCTTCATCAACATTCATTGTTCACTGCAGACAGAAACATAGAAAACATTTACACATCTATTTTACACACCTTGCCATTGATATACCTTTTATTACATATCATGCTACAGAATAGAATTTAAATCAGTGACCACAACAAAACAAAACTAAATCAATTAATAATAAGAATTATTGTTATTTGGTGTGTTAGTATAGTCCACAGTTATAGTTACTCTTAAAACTGATACTGTAAATGTAATGAGTCTTACCTTCATGTTATGTTTCATCTCTGAGTAAATAATATCATCACCCTCACTGGCCTTTCCTAATAGCAAACAAGAGATCCTGACTTAGTTGTCAATAGAATTACAACCATTCTAATTTGTAAAGTCGAAATTAGAATAGTTTATATCATATTAGTAATCAATTCCAGGTTATGACTGGACAAAATGGTTTTCTATAAAAAGTGCTCAGTTACATGGGCATAATATAATACAGATAATAGAAATAAACAGAAATATTTCCAAAAACAATAATTAAATGATTATTTATTATTGTTTTAAATAATAATTACATGTTTTAATTAGTAATTTAATTATTTTCTGTAAGAACTTCAAAAGGACATAGAGAGACTTGTGAGGAAACAACTGTGTGTTCCTGATACAGTTCCTATGTAACAAGTGAGAACATGGTACAGATACAAGACTGCAGTATATGCTGGTACACAAAACTAATCAATCTCAGGATGGTAACAGGAACTCCACTACATCATACCACCCTGACGATGACTTTTTTTTTTTACTAAATTAATACACATATTGTTTTATTAATTGCATAAAACAAGATATGATGACGAACAATATAGAAGTTAAGTTTCTTTTCCTTCTACCTCGTATACCCCTTCCTTTTTTCAACAGTTTTAGATCAAGGTCAGCATAAATCACAGAACTAGCAATGGATTCAACATCAGCACCTGTGAAAGGAAAAAACAAAACGAATTATCTTACTTATTAATGCTCTTTTGCCATGTAAAGCCTTCTTATACAACATTAAAATAAATGATTAAGAGTACTGTATAATGTATTTCTTTAATGAACTAAAAATTAATGATGCGTGATGATACGGCACAGTGGTGTAGTGGTTTGCTGTGTTGCCTGGCAACACTGGTTTCCTCCCACAGTCCAAAGACATGCAGATTAAGCTAATTGCTGTTCCCAAATTGCCCAAAGGATGTGCATATGTGTGTGTGACCTGTGATGGGTGTACCCTGAGATACTCTCCAGGCCCCCGCGACCCTAAATTCAGGGTAAAGCGGTATAGACGATCAGTGAGTGATTTTAATAATAAAACAATCGAATCCATTTACAATAAATAAAAAATTAAGTATTTTATTAAAAAATCTAGAAATAAACAGTGATTGAGAGAGAGTCTGACCAGCCTGAAGTGGTGTGTGTCCTGACTGAGAGTCTTCAGCTTCTGTCTCACTCTGATTCTGCTCTGAGGCCTGATTGACTTTCTGCTTCTTTTCTATAGAGAAAGATTCTAGTGTTAGGATTATTTACACAGTCTGAACAGGGTATAAATAGGGCAGTGGCTCATTGTGTTTAGGTTCTGAGTTACGGATTGGAAGGTCAATGGTTCCAGCCTCAGCTCTGCCAGGTTGCTGCTTGAGCAAGACCGTTAAACCTGTCTGCTCCAGGGGCACCCTGTAATGGCTGACCCTGTGCTCAGCCTACTAGCAAGTAGCTGGGATGTGTGAAGAATGAGGAATTTTACTGTGCAAAAATATAGGCTGAACTGGACTCAGTGAATGAAAGATTAACAAAATTCTCATTAAAGTGCAGCAAACAGGGTAACTACAAACAATAGCCATACATAAACATAAAAATAATGCAAAAAGAAGCCATCATATATAGCAACTAAAGTATAGACCCTAAACTCATAGTTATGAAGCCACTGAGAAAAAAAAAAACAACAACATGCAATTGCATTGTAATGCTAATAATACAATCCATTTTGCATTGGAAATAGCACGATGATCTGAACATTGTGCATGCTCAGAATGCTCAAAGTGTTGCAAATCAGTTCATTAAATTCATGATTTTAAGATATTGTAATATTTACTATGTATTAGAAGTGGAATATTTATTTTTAAATAGTATTCTAGTATTCTATTAAATACACAATAGGTACTCTGTAATGTAAGAATTTCATCTATATTTGATAATTTCTATATCAAATATTAGATAAACCATAGATAAACTATATATGACTATAAAAGTCTATGGTCTATAGTTTAGAAATCATGAATATTCTGTCAATAGCAGCATTCAAACCTTTCTTTTCCTTTCTACATCCCAGGAGGATATATAAGATCAGCAATGAGTTAAACCAAACAGCCAAACTCAGTCCCACAGCCACTCGTGCTGTTCTTACACTGGTACTAGAACCTAGGAGAAAGGAAGATAAAACTGCAAAAAGGTAAAAAAGAAATTGAAATGAAAATGAATTATGTCTGACCTCTGACTGAGACCCAGCTTTTTGGTGACTCTCCTCTCTCTGGGTGTTTACAGTGGTAGAAACCTTCATCGGACTTTGAGACCTTATGGATGATCATCTCTCCTGTAGTCTGTGTCTGGAGAACTGATCCATCTTTATAGAAATCAGCTCGGAGGTTTGAGGGCTTTGTGCTGCGATATAAACAGCGTAGAGTCAGAGGACGTCCCTCAGTCACAGGATAGACAGGACTCTCCAGGATCACATCACCATCTAGAAGACATGAAATCAGGTTAACAATTTTGAATGATTCCAATAAGTAAATCTATACATGCGAAGTTTAGACAATATGAACAGAATATCTCATATTTATCTGTGTGTAAATTATATAGCTGTGAAATCTGCAGAACCAGACAAGATGAACTGACCACTGAGAAAACTTTAAACCGTTTAGTGCTGCTGCTACCTTAGAATTTGAGATGCATCGATACAGATATGGTATGTGATATTTGGTATTTGTTAGGTACCACTTAATTAATTCCATTATGGTACCAGTACTTAATTTTCAATCACTCCTATAAATGCTACAACACCCCAGCACAGTGAATTATAGAATTGAAGGAAATACAAATACTTTAAGATAACCAAGTTTTGTGCTACATGAATAGATCTCCCAGTGAGATTATCAGAGACTCACCATATACTGATATGTTGACAGGATTGCTAGCACCTCCAGTTTCAGAGTGACACCAGTAATGTCCATTATGAGCTTTACTAATGGAATAGATTTTGCATGTAGATCCTATGAGTGATTCCTGTGAGCAATTCAAAACTCTCCGATCATGTACGTATCGTCTCACTGTCCATCCAGTCGAGTTCTGACTCTGGTCCTCACAGCTCAGTGAGAGAATGTCATTAGTAAAGTGTTGAGTTCTGCTGGGATTGATGATGAGAGAGACTGGTGGCGATTCACCTTTAACATAGAAAATCTTGCATTTATTTATCTATTAATTTATTCATTAATATTTCATATTTACACCTCAATAATTTAACCAGTGTTATTTCAATGAGAGAAATTATCTAACAGACGGGCTGTTTAACTTTTTATACCCCATTATGACTCTCCATGACCCAATATCTCAACCTTTTCACTGTCCTTTTCAGGCCATCACCCAAAAATGAAATAGAATAGCATAACTGCAAACCTACCAAGACATAGTCATCCACCTAAAATGACAGGCCGGGCAAGAAGAATATTAATCAGAAAAGCAACCAAGAGGCTTTTCTGATAGGAGCTCTGTAGGAGCTGCATAGATCCACAGCTCAGGTGGGCGAATCTGTCCACAGGACCACTATTTGTCTTGCACGTCACAAATTTGGCCTTTATGGAAGAGTGGCAAGAAGAAAACCATTGTTGAAAGAAAGTATAAGAAGTCCCGCTTGCAGGTTGCAACAAGCCATGTGGGGGAAACAGCTAACATGTGGAAGAAGGTGATCTCGTCAATTGAGACCAAAATGTAACATCTTGTCCTAAATGCAATATCACATGCAAATCGCCCTGAACACACCAACCTTACCGTGAAACATGGAGGGCAGCATCATGTTGTGGGGATGCTATTCATCAGCAAGGACAGGGAAGCTGGTCAGAGTTTATGGGAAGATGGATGTAGCCAAGTAAAGGTCAATCTAAGAAGGCAATTGATTAGGGTCTGCAAAAGACTTAAGACTGGTGCGGACATTCTTCTTCCAGTAGGACAAATGACCCTAAACATACAACCAGAGCTACAATGGAATGATTTAGATCAAAGCATATTCATGTGTTAAAATGGCCCAGTCAAAGCCTACACCTAAATCCAATTGAGAATCTGTGTCAAGACTTGAAAAGTTTTGTTCACAAAAGGATCTGACTGATCCGTTCTGACTGCGTTTGAGCAATTAAAGAAGACTTAGCAAAAAGTTCACCCTCTAGATCAGGGGTGTCCAAATCCAGTTCTGGAGGGCCAGTGACCAGCACAGTTTGTAATTCACCAACACCTAAACACACCCACTGAACCTAGTAATTAACATATTAGTTAAATCAGCTGTGTTTGAGAAGAAGAAGCACCAAACTGTGTTGGACACTGGCCCTCCAGGACTGGATTTGGACACCCCTGCTCTAGATGTCCAAAATTGGTAAGGCCTTAGCCCAAAAGTCTGGTGGTTCTACAAAGTATTGACTCAGTGGGGCTGAATACAAATGCACACAACAATTTTTAAATATTTATTTTTAAAATAAAAATACACAATTTATTTTCCTTCCACTTCACACTGATGTGCCACTTTTTGTTGGTCTATCATAAAATCCCAATAAAATACATTTATGTTTGTGGTTGTAATGTGATAAAATGTGTAAAAAGATCAAGGGGTAGGAATACTTTTGAAACACAATATATTCTGCCTTTCAATGAACTCTTGAAACTGGATAGTGAAAACCACCAAGATTTACCTCCATAACAGACACTTTCTTATAGATACTGCATCTAATAAAGCTCTTGGTGATAACAGTGTAACGGTCTTCCTTAGTGATCAGTTCTGTCTCCAAGATTGTTCAATTTATAGTGGTAAGAAAAATCTCAATATCTGACTCTTTTGGAATTTCATGGTTTTCTGCATTAATTTGTTTTATAATGTGATAAAATTTTAAGTCAAAGATATTAACAAATATAACGTGCCTAAAATAATAACACAAAAAATCTGATCTTTCATGTATTTATGTAACAGAATCATTTACCATTTTACATTCACATTACATTTGCCAATACTCTTCACTTATATGATGAGATCACATTTTATGACAAATGAATGCAGAAAAACATGACATTTCAAAAGGTTCATATACTTTTCCATGCCATTGTATGTTTTAATATGCTATATGTACCTTGTCTTCCACTTGCACATCCTAACCCCAACCCAGCAATGTTGATCTATTTTTTCTCACCAGTGATCCATAGCGACTCTGGATTGCTGTAATCTGTGTGAAATGGTGGTTCTCCTCTCCCTCCTCTGCATATGTAAACTCCCGTGTGATTGAAACCAACACGACTGAGAGTGTAGGAGCCTCCAGATCCTCTGTTGCTGTCTGACAGGAGCTCCACATACATGATATAGCCACGATTATTGTTAATTTGAGTTGAGTCATTTCTGTATGGAACAACTGTGTACCAGCTAAATGTCCAGTTTGTAGAGGAGTCTGTAACTTCACAGTTTAGAGTCACTGAGTCTCCTTCAGTCAGCCAGCTCTGTGGAGATACACTCAGTACTGCACGTGGTCCCTCTGTTACACAGGAAATAGAAAATTATAAAGAAAATGAGAAACAGGAATGTATGTTTTTAGAGCAAAATGAGTTTAACATAAATAATTACATGATTTGCATTTTAGTTCAACACTGTTTAATTATTATTATTGTTTTTTACTTGAGGAAATTCTTTTGACAGGTCATCTTCATATGATTTTAAGGACCTGTTACATTCCACATTTCACGTGGGCTTTGTTTTTGAAATAAATGCATATGAGAACAAAGAATAATGAACAAGAGCATTAAAATAATTTCTCGATTTAGAGCTGCAAAACTGTTAATGCATTAAAAAATCTATAAACATTCTCTGTTGTAGCAAAAATTCAGCCAAGTACACAATATAAAGAAGAAATATATACGTAAATCACCTTGAGGATGTGCTACTGGTGTAAGTGAAATCAGCACTAAAAAGGGAACAGAATCAGAGAACTTAACAAAACATGGAACTCATTCAGTCTGTCAAAAGTCTAAACGAAACACCAAACTTATTATATTGCATCTTAACCAACATGTCTCTCTACAATATCTATAAGAAACGTCTTTTGAGATAATCAATAATAAAATAAAGTAACTGCAGTATGCGGCACAGGGGTCACTACACAGCAAATTTCAGGCATTGAATATGGAGTTAGACATAAAAATGTGAAAGAGGTAGATTTTGGGAGTTTAATTTTAAATGATTATTTTTTAAATATTACTGTCTTTGTTTAAGGGTACTCTAATGCTGAGTACAAAGTTTAGTGTTCATTTACTGGGTGCTGAGCTACTCCTGGTCTTTGGTTGGTCTGGCATATGAAGTTTGCAAAGTATTCTGCTACCAATGTTCTCACTCACTCATCATCATTACCGCTTAATCCTGTATTCAGGGTCACAGGGGGCCTGGAGCCTATCTCAGGAGACTTAGGGCACATGGCAGGGTACACCGTGGACAGGGTGCCAATCCATCGCAGGGCGCATACACACACATACACTCACTCATTCACACACTATGGGCAATTTGGAAACGCCAATTAACCCTAACCTACATGTCTTTGGACTGTGAGAGGAAACCAGAGTACCTAGTGGAAACCCACCAAGAGACCGGAATCGAGCCTGGCCGGGGATCGAACCCGGACAGTGCAAGGCGACAGTGCTAACCACTACACCGCCCGCTACCAATGTTTTTCTTTTTAAATGAAAATGTCATGGCATAAATGTTAACACAGAAACACTATGCTGACACTGAATCATGATGGTGGAAGTGTAAAGTGGTGAGGAGATTCCTCATCTATAGGGACTGAGGAGCTTGCCAAGATTGGGGTTGGAGGCGGTGGTGGGTGAAATCAAGTACATGGAGATTCTGGAGAAAAAAATAATGTAATTTTCAAAATATCTTATAATGAGTAAGGATAAATCTATTTCAACAAGTAAATGACCCCATAGACATGAATCCAATTGAAAATCATCAACTAGTAATGAAGTGTGATAATCTTAGCACTCAGACATAAAATTAACTTAGTACATGTCCTAATCACACAATAATCTCATCACTCAGAACATTTAGACAGCAGATGAATGACTTTATACCCCAAAACTCACTCTAATGAAGACACAAAGAGAACATTTACTCACAGACCATCACAGGGAGAGGACTGAACTCCATCCTATTTGTGCAATGATTGACTGACAGACAGTGTTGATGTGTAAAAAAGGTTTTAAACCTTAGTCTTAAATCACACAAATACAACAAAGAGACTGAGATGAGTGTGTGTAGGTTCTTTAACTTCTCTTTTAGTACAGACAGGCACGGAATCAGTTCTTACTTCCTTTTTATAAACAAACAAAAAAAAAAAACACACCTTTGTGCAGTGTAGTGTCAGAGGATGTCCCTGAGTCACAGAATTGACAGGACTCTCCAGGATCACATCACCATCTTCAAAACCGGAACATAGGTTAACAATTTTTAATGATTCCAATAAGGAAATCTATGAATAAGAAGTTTAGACAATATGAAGAGAATATCTCATATTTATTTGTGTGTAAATTATATAGCTGTGAAATCTGCAGAACTGAACATGTTGGACTACCCACTGAGAAAACATTAAACAGTTCAGTACTGCTGCTACCTTAGAATTTTAGATGCATCAATACAGATATGGTATTTATTACTTGTTTGGTACCAATTAATTAATTCTATTATATGGATAAACCCCTTTAAATGCAGCACAGTGAGTTATAGAATTGAAGGAATTACAAATAATTTAAGATAACCGGGTTTTGTGCCATGTACTGATATGTTGACAGGATTGCTAGCACCTCCAGTTTCAGAGTGACACCAGTAATGTCCATTATGAACTGTACTGATGGAATAGATTTTGCATGTAGATCCTATGAGTGATTCCTGTGAGCAATTCAAAACTCTCCCATTATGTACGTATCGTCTCACTGTCCATCCAGTAGAGTTACTCTGGTCCTCACAGCTCAATGAGAGAGTGTCATTAGTAAAGTGTTGAGTACTGCTGGGATTGATGATGAGAGTGTCACGTCACGTCTGATTCACCTGCTCACTTCCGCTCCAGATTCCACTCCACTCCTTTGTTCTCACTGGCTCACTCTCTGCTCTCCACACACCTGTTGCTCATTTCAATCATGGCCTTGCTCTATTTAACCTGCTCACAAACAACCTCCCATTGCC
>QMIH01005115.1:0-11967 GCA_003987875.1 Clarias batrachus
GAAACCTAGTATAGTCACCCACCTACAGGCATTTTTTGGGTGATGGAAGGAAATCAACGAAGATCAATATCAAACCAGAGATCAGTGACCTGTGGGATGGAAGGCAACCTTCTTCACCAGTGTGCATCCAACATGTCAAATCAACTAAAATAACCTTTCTTTTCTGTGGATAAATTCTGTTATATGACTGATTCTGCAATAATCCTGTTTAGCTTTTCTTTTGTATTACATTTTGTAAGACTTTTTGCAAAATGCATTTCTGATATAGTTGTGAAAGAAGTGTATACATATACACTGCCTGTTCCCCCAAAAATGTTCCACATTCTAAGATTTCATTCAATTACCTTTAGCTGTGACTACAGCACACAATGCGGTTGCTAGTTGCTCAGTTCAAATGATTCCTCATGGACTTCGGGCACTATGCGGGGTACACTCTGGACAGGGTGCCAGTTCATCACAGAGCATGTATCCACAATCACACCATGGCATTTGGGAATGGCACGTAACCTAATCTGCATGTCTTTGGACTGTGGGAGGAAACCGGAGTACCTAGAGGAAACGCACCACTTCCCTTCTTACTCTAATGCATTTTTAAGCCTTTTCTGATTACTCTCACTAACAGGTGGTTTTCTTATGGCCACTCAACTGATTAGTCCGAGTTCTCATTACATTTCAAGTTGACAGTTCAGTAATATCCATCCAGGTTTTGATAATGTGTTGAACGGTTCTCAAACCAGTTTCAGACAATAAAATAAATAAATAAAT
This sequence comes from Clarias batrachus, assembly GCA_003987875.1. Taxonomy (NCBI): domain Eukaryota; kingdom Metazoa; phylum Chordata; class Actinopteri; order Siluriformes; family Clariidae; genus Clarias; species Clarias batrachus. Next base: position 766 of record QMIH01005115.1, read on the forward strand.
AACTACATAAATATAATAATGATAATATATCGAATTTTATTACAAGGGATCTGTGTGTGTGTGTGTGTGTGTGTGTGCGTGCGTGCGTGCATGCGTGTGTGTGTGTGTGTGTGTGTGAGAGAGAGAGAGAGAGAGAGAGAGAGAGAGAGAGAGGAATAGAAAAAAATGAGGCAGAATGTAGACATTATTCAGGGATCCAGTTAAGTTGATGTTTCTAATTCAGGGTAAATGATAATGGGTGCACTCATGTACTTTGTGGAGTTTAGGGTCCTTTAATATAAGATTTAGATATACAGATATAGATATACACTATATATGTACTAAATATTACAGATATACAGTCTTGTGTACTTTTGTATTGTGATCCCACAATGTACTGTACCGAATGTATCTGGTTGAGACAATAAAAACTATGTTGTTATATTATTATTATTATTATTGCCTGTATAGTAATGACTGAGATACCTTATTTAATACACTATAAATGCAGTGGAATCTTTAGTGATTAGTGAAACTTTAGTGAGCACCTTAATTTGTATAATGTGTGTGTGTGTGTGTGTGTGTGTATACTGTATATAGATATTATATTATACATAAGTATAATAAGCATAAGTTATACTGTACATTGTGATTGGCTGAAAGGAACAATCCGATGCTGTCCGCAAGATGGCGCTCTTTGTCTCTAATGATTAGCACAGGCGAAATCCTTATTGAGTATACTGAGTGGTGTGCTAAATGTAGTTTTCCTGAAGTGTTGAGTTCTTTGGCATCGGGCAGCGTCTGCGCTGGTGCCTTATGGTGAGCAAGTCAAAGAGCGCTCACGCGGCGCACAAACCGACTGTCGGTTATTAATCATAGCTTATTTACACATTAAGGCGGATTGTTGGACCGAATAGACTCCACTTCAAATTAAAATGATGTGAAAGTATTTGAATCTCGCGAGGAAAAGCTGCTGTATCGCGAGGAGACACGGTGCCGCGCGCATCTTTCTGCGCGCGCTAAACTGCGGGCGGACGGACGGAGCTGGGGAAGCCGGCCATGCGCGGCGCGTGCTACACCAACCGCACTTTCGTGGATGACGACGGGCGCGCAGCGCGAGACGCACCGGCACGCAGGTACCGCGCGCTCCACGACCCCACTGCACCCCTCCCTGGCGCATAACTGCTACAAAGTTATTTTATAAATTAACCTATTACTGGGGGTGTTGGGTGTATATATCATTTATTTATATACATGCATATTTGCTTTAAAAACACATGATCTAAAAGTATTATAGCTTTGGCGCTTGCGGCAGTATTTGTTTCATTTCGGTACATTATCAGATGCTGGTTATTCAGGATTCAGTATTTAGTATTTAGTATTTTTCTTAACTCTCCCATGGATGTGTAATATGTAGAACCGAATGTTCTGTTAGAGAAAAGTCTGTGTGTGTGTGTGTGTGTGTGTGTGTGAGAGAGAGAGAGAGCCCAGATGTCTCTGCAATGATGTGAACTATTGATAGGAATTATTATTATTATTATTATTATTATTATTATTAACACATAGATTTATGTTTTTGTTACTGCCATTATTGTGTCAAAGGACCATCGCTACCAACAACATTATTGTGTTTAGGTAGAGGCATAGCATATTTAGCCGCATTAATAATTCTGAAGTAATTTGACACAGGCTGACTGGTGGACAAAAAGAAGCAGCATTAAAACTCAAAAATAATAAAATAAAAATAATTAAATATTTTTTGGCAGCTGTTTTACTAAATCATGTCACTGTAACTGGTGGCACGGTGGCTTAGTGGTTATCACTGTCACCTTGCACCTCCAGGTTCTGGGTTCGAGTCCCGCCTTGGGTCTGATGTGTGCATGGAGTTTGCATGTTCTCCCCGTGCTTGGTGGGTTTCCTCTGGGTTTCTCCCACAGTCCAAAGACATGCAGGTTAAATCAAATGGCTGTAGTGTGTGTATGTGTGTGTGTGTGTGTGTGTGCCCTGCGATGGATTGGCACCATGTCTAGGGTGTAGCCTGTCTTGTTCCCTAAGTCTCCTGGGATTGATCCAGTGCATTTATATTAATTTATTAGCTTCTCACAGATTGAGGTGTGTCACTATGTGTTATAGCTATTAAATAACAAAATGCTTGCATTCAGTGAAACGGTCAGAAATTGCCTGTTGTGTAAAAAGTAAATGGCCAAATGTTTTCTAACAAGCAAACCAATCAAACAAACAGAGCAAGGCAAAACCATATCCAAATGCAATGGATATTAAAAAGGGCAAAATGAAGAAACTGGTCACAAAATAAAAGTTTGAAATGACTACTTGCATGCAGTCTTATGATCAAGGTCCATTTTGAAATAGTACAGCATCGTGAGACAACTGCTCCTTCAAGTTTATGTACTGTTCATGTAGTTACTACTGTATATAAGGTTTTTATGGAAGTTATACATATGGTAAACATTTTGTCTCTTCACAGTTTTGTATGCATTATGGGTGCAACGATTAATCAATCACCTTAACACAGTCACTAGTTTACTGGACCATTGATGGGCCGCTATTGCACAAATCAAGGAGACGAGCACACGGAAAATTACAGCATCGGCACAAGGTGACGTTACAACAAGCCGAAATCTCCGTTTCCCCAGCCCACACGACACCACTGAAAACGGGGTTTTGGAAAATCTTCACTTTGGCTGGAGTTTTCCAAAAGCTCCATTTTCAACGACCAAAACTCTGTTTGTGAAAAATCTTTCGTTTTTAAAAATACCCGGCTACGTGTGGACATGGCCTAAGTCGTTAAAAAATTCCTAAGTGAAGATTTTCCAAAACTCCATTTTCCCTGGTGTTGTATGGACAGGGGAAATGTCTGTGTGCTAATGTCCTTGATTTAACATCAGCTTGTATTTTGTATGAGGATATTTTGTGCAATGGTAGACTTAAGTACCAGTATTTAAGTAGTGAGGGTCGTTTTGCGTTTTCATGTGGACAAAGTTATTTTTAAAACGTAAGCCGTGTGAACAGAATTATTTAAAAAAGCAAAGTGGAATTTTTTTTAAAATACCCGGCTACATGTGGACATGGCTTAAAATCGATGTTTGTCCTTGTGCTGGCGTGGGTGTAGACAAACTGTGAAGGATGCGAGAGTCAGCTAAGTGGCAAAGGACTCACACCTGAAGAGAATCAGTGAATAATTAGTGACTGAGTGTTGCTGTGAGTTTGGTTATTTTCTGTTCTTTTCAATGAACCTTTTAAGTGAAATTCACACACACACACACACACACCATATTGCATACTGCACGCACGTTTTCTCTCTGTCACACAGTTGCACTTTCTCAGCCTTTTTCAGCTTACAACAACACACACACACACACACACACATACTAATTAGCCATATTCTCCTCAGGTGTGTGTCCCTTTCCCACTTACTTACTTCACTCTCAGGCCCTTCACACTTCACTTCGCTTGGCCACAGACTTAATCTCAGGTTTCTTAACATTTCAGCTTAACTCCCATAATTGCTGTCCACCATTCTTACACTTTAATTAAGAGCTATATTTTATTACTTTTCCATTCCTTTTCTTGTTTTTAGTTTTAGTTTAATCAGGAATGTATTAGTATTCACCTTATTTGTATTATCTTAATTGTAAGTTACTACATCCAAAAAACTACCTTAAGCTAAATTGAAAAGCAGAGAGAGTTATTGCCAGATATTGTGCAGATAGAAAACAGATTACTCGATATCAGGAAAATATAGTCGAGTACTGTGTACAATTAGCAGATTACTAGCAAACCAGATGGCAAAACAAATGAACTTTTAAATTGAATAGCAGTCAGAGAGTGTGACATGCAAAATCCATGCTGAATTGGGATCTGCACTGGGAGCAGAGAGTCCTGGCTCAGCAGGACACACTAGTGAGTGACAGATCAACAATCTATTTGGAATAAATCGTAAAGATCTTTACATTGATGGCAGTTTGTAAATGCCATTATCCAGATCTACTTACAAGGATGTATTTATTTTAAATGTTGAGGGTTAACGGTCTTATTTAGGGACTCCGTTGTGGCAGCTTGGTGGTGCTGGGGTTTAAATCTTAACCACTGTGCTACTGATATTTAGGCATATGATGATGCTTTTGGTATGGCTATTTAGCTGTCACAGTTAGATTGTGCTGCTAACCTGCTAACAAAGTAAATATGAAGCCTGGTGCATAACTGCCACTTACCACGATGCACAACTCCTCTCTATCAAGCTGACTTCAGAGTAGGATATTGAGGTGTGTCTGCACAACTTTAATGGGAACCCCATCGAGATCGAGAGATTTTGAAAAACTGACCCCATGGTTATGATTGCCAAGTTTGGGACCCCTATATACCAGGCAACTGATTCAAAGGTGCGGCTCTGTGTGTGTAGAGTTTGCATGTTCTTAATCTGTTTCCAATGAGTTACTCCCCACAGTGCACAGACATGCAGAATAGGCTCATTGGCTTTAACTCTTTTACAAATTGTGCTTGTGTATATACACTGCCTGGCCAAAAAAAAAAGTCACTTCAGAAGGTTTAAATTATTGGCCTACATCAAATACCAAAAACAAAGAACCAGATTAGAAATAGCTGGAATTGGGCTAGGAACCAGTGCTGAACCTTCAACATTGTGGAAGAAATGTGATCAGGGATGGAAAAAGGGAAGCACATATAGCGACACACATTTCATGCACAGTGTCCACTGTACAAGCCTCTGAAAGCAGTGTTCTGATCTGGGGTGGCTTCAGTTGTTCACATGCAATGTCATGTGGCAATAAAATGAAGGCGGCTGACTACTTGAATCTACTGAATGACCAGGTTATCACATCTATGTGCATGTTTGATTCTGGGAGCATGAGAAATCATTTTCACACATGAACTGGTCACAAAGTGAGGGTTGATTAAAGCTGACGGTGATCTTAGATTGTACTTATATATACAGTACATGAACAGCCTTTAAAGCTATTTTTGCCTGCTGTCTAAAAATGCCTCAGGTGACAGAAGAGTAAGGTGACACTTACAGTACGAGACGTCCGGTATGATTTTTTTTTTTTTCTAGACAATGAAAGCTGTTTTATAAATCGGTTCCATTTGCCCTGGCATCTTGACAGTGTGGCATAATGCATGTGATATTTAAATTGAACGTAACACCTAAAACACAAAGAAAGCACTCGGTGTATGAGATCAGCTAGGACAAGTGTAGATCTTTTTTATTTTGTCAAGGCATTCTGTTTTCACCGAAAAGTATTCATATGTAATTCATCTTGTATATCTCTGTCCTTTTCAGGTCTAAACTTTTTTAACTGGCATACGCACAAGTCAGAATAACTTCCACTTCTGTCTTTTTTTTTTCTCTCTTTTTTTAGTGCACTTGACCTTTTATGAAGTAATGCAGCAGACACTAATTAAAAATAAGATGTGTCAAGAATATATTGTATGGTGATTTAGCCTCAATGGATACACTTCATACACTTTTAAGTAAAAAGAAGAAATTCAGCATTAATTTTTTTTTTTGGTAAATCTAGCTTATTATTATTATTATTATTATACTTTATAATATAAAACTCAACTTCAAAATATCAAACTTTATGCACGCAATTTCACAAGTGTTAATTTTCTCTGGAAGTAGTAGAATTTATTATTTCGATTTTACCGATCTGTTACCGATCGAGCGTGTTTTCTGTTTCCTGATTGCTCCATCTTTTAGTGTGACCTCTGACTGCTCCCAAATGCTGAGTGGGGTTGTGCTCAATGTTCAGGGACTGACGATGGCCGCTGGTGAACCTGATGTCCCGCCCCTTCAGGGTCGTGCTCGCTTCCGAGAACTGTTGCTGGGTGAGCAGCCGTGTCAGAGTGAGGACAGGTATGGCATTCTTGTTGCATTAGCGGTGAGTTAGCATGGCACTCTCACGCTCATGTCATTTGCAAATCGCACATTCAGCACCCAAAATCTCAGTGGTTTCTAATGGCATGATTCCACAATCTGTCTAATTCTTGGCTTCTGGATGCAGTGGCTGTGCTTGGAGCTGTACAACCGCATGTTACATGTTATAGCTTAAAAAATACTATCTGTATGGAATCCAACCAAATAATACAATGATGAATGTTTGCATACGATCAAATGTATGACAATGGCTTTATCTCCGAAATACATGAATTAAAAAAGGTGTACTGTACAACTACGGCATTCTCCTGCATGATATGTGGCCCAGAGATTTTGTCTGCATGCAACAGTGTGCGAGCTGGTAGTGTAACTAATTTCATAATTTCAGGGTGACTTTTCAGGATGAGCTTTGTCAAGCCGTGAAAGAAAAAAGGATGACAACCGTGACAAAGTCACTGATTACATCCTTAACGGATACTTCAGCCTAATGCTGATAGCAATGCGTCAAGCACGCAAGCTATGAGAAAACCTACCCCTTAACCTTTCTGGACACGAATGGACAGAGGCCATGCTTATTAAATAAATTAAAAAAATGTTATTTGTACTTGGCAGAGAAGTGAAAACATGGCATGCCAACAGTAAATCTAAAGGAAAACCGCCTTGGACGTCTGGTGTAGTTTGTGTACTGATCAGTACAGGACTTCGCTTTGTTGTGCTTGTGTTGTGAGCTGGATTGAACAAATTCTGTTTGATTGTCTCTATCAGTTTAATTAATGTTTAATCACAAACAAAATAAGCAAATTGAGCAAGATGTTCTAATTGAGATTGTAAATGTCCACACATACTGTATACATATTTAAATGATTCATTCATGAATGATGTTTAAAACTTAAAATCAATTAACCATTAAAACCGTTAACCACCTCCTAAACACCATGTTTCTACCGATCACTGCACGCTAACATTTAAAAAAGAAAATCTCAAGATATAAAGTCAGCAGACTTTTACTTATCTCAAAGCTAAAGATTCAGATGTCAATTCAGAGATATGGAATTTGTAAAGTCAGATAAACAGATTTTATGTAAAATATATGCTGCATTACACATATTACATGTCAGAATTATGTCCTAGTGGTGTACAGTGAAAGGGAGGAATGCAACACTGTGTCCAGATTTAAATAATAAAAAAAGGTTTAAAAAAAAAAAAAAAACAAGCTGATGACCACAGACTCGGTGAACGATGCAAGAAGTGTCTGGTCCCTATGTTGAAATTTAAAGATTTGGTTGCATTTTCCTACGTAATGAAGTACATGTTTAAGTTGTTTCAATAAATTTAAAACAACAAAATAAAAAAAAAAAACATCTACTGTCCAGAGAAGTCTGTCCAGAATCCTGTGACATGGAAACAAGGCTAAGGAACTGCGTTGCAGAAAAGTGGCAGCAGGCTCTCTGCACTGATTAGTCAAAAAACGACATGACCTGTATACCGTACACCTACTGTACTAGCGACTTCATCAGGCCTACCTTTCTATTGGGTTAGATCCTCTTTTGCTTTGATAACTGCCTTAATTCTTCATGGCATAAATTCCCGCAAGGTGCATATTGACATGAAAGCATCATGCAGTTGCTGCGAACTTGACATTTGCACATCCATGATGCAAGTCTTCCATTCTGTCACCTTCCAAAAGTGCTCTGTTGAATTGAGCTGTGAACTGAGTTCGTGGTGATTTTAACTTTCTGACATGATGTATTATCCTGTGGCCATAAAAGGATGGACATGTTCAGCAACAATATTAGGCATTTAAATGATGCTCAATTGGTAGTACGGGGTCCAAAATGTGGCAAAATAAAAAAAATCCCCAGCATTAGCACACCACCAGCATGCTGAACTGCAAGACGAGATGGATCCATGCTTTCATGTTGTTTACGCCAAATTCTGACCCCACCATTCGAAATTGCACTGCCGAAATTGAGACTCATCAGACGAGGCAACGTTTTTGCAAATTATAGCTTCAGGTCTTGACAGGTATGGCACCCAGTGTGGTCTTCCACTGTTGTAGTCTAACAGCTTTTGACAGTTTGACGTGTTATGTATTCAGGGATGCTCTTTGGCATACCTTGGTTGTAAAGAGATGTTATTTGAGTTATTGTTGCCTTCCTCTCAATCCAGTCTGAACATTCTCTACTGACCTCAGGTATTAATGAGGCATTTTCTCCCAGAGAACTGCTGCTCACCGGATAGTTATTCTTTTTACAGACCATTCTCTTATTTTTTTTTTTTTTGGAAATCCCCGATTTTCTCCCTAATTTAGTCGTGTCCAATTCCTCCCCGTCACTAGGGGGCTCCACATTAAGGCTACTACTACCACTCAGCCGGGAGGGCCGAAGACTATCACGTGTTTCCTCCGAACCACGCGACGCCAGCCGACCGCATCTTTTCGATCTGCTCGCTCGCGCACCGTTGGGGGCGGAGTCACACACTCGGAGGACAGCGCTATCCGCTCCCTCCGTTGCGCGAGCTCACAGACGCCCCTGAATGGCTGTAGAGCCGTGATTAATGCGGGAGCACTATGTACCTCTCATCCCTCCCCTCTGAGAGAGCTCGGCCAATCAGCTCTCTCTAGACCTCCGGCTGCGAGAGGTTACAGCACCACCCGGGATTCGAACTAGCGATCTCCGGATGATAGGGCGAGCGCTTTTACCGCTGCGCCACTCGGAGGCCCTTTACAGACCGTTCTCTGTAAAATCTAGAGATGGTCCAGCACCAACAAGTCACTTAAATCACATCTCACTTCAGATGCTCAATTTGAGAAACACAATATATATACTGTATATATCCTCAAGTTCCTGTTTTTTGGCTGATAGGAATGGATCCTGATATAGTCTTCTGCTGTTGTACTCCATCCCAGCTGTAGCCAGTTGTAGCCCATGTGTTGTGTTTTTTTTTCTCACCAAGGTTATAAAATGGGCTTACTTAGAGAGACTTACTTACAGAAGTGGGTAGTAACGAGTTACATTTACTCCGTTATATTTACATGAGTAACTTAAAAAAAAAAGTACTTCTATGAGTAGTTTTACTGCACCATACTTTTTACTTTTACTTGAGAAGAATGAACGCCGCTCTTACTCCGCTACATTCGGCTACACTCGACTCGTTACTTTTCTAACCATTTATTCTACACATGCAGCCAGGTGAGTATAGAATGCTTTTTTCATGTTTGTGTGATGATACGTTAACTTTAATTGTATACATAATGTCACTTGAACAGTCTATGAATATATGAGTATATTTCAGTACAGAATTAATCGCCAACACACGAGTTGTACATTTTTATGCATCCCGAAAAATATGATGCGTCCCTGGGATCATATACAAAACATTTTTCGCTTGCAAAACAACAGCTTCATACTGCGGCGTCTTCTCTAACTGCCAAAATAGATTATTATAATTTCTAAAAAAAATTTTTTTTAAAATAAATCAGACATTGCAACTGAAAGAGTTACTCAGTACACGAGTAGTCTTTTTTCATCTTATACTTTTGTACTCTTCAGTAATATTTTAGATGACTACTTTTTACTTCTGCTTGAGTAATATTATTTTGAAGTACTTGATTAATATTTTGGACGACCACTCTACCCACCTCTGCTTACTTAGTTACTATAGAGTTTCTGTCAGCTCAGACCACTCTTGTCATTCTCCTCTGACCGCTCTCATCAGTAAGATATTTCCACCGTTGTGTGTAAAATCTAGAGAATGTGGTGTGTGAGAATCGCAGGGATCAGCGAGAATCACTTCTTTAATTCTAAAGATTGACGTGAACATCTAGTGAAGCTTTTGACTTGCTGATGATTTGCTTAAAGAACTTATAAATGTCCAGCTGTACAGGTGTTCCTAATAAATTGGACACACCCACCCACCCACACACACACCCGCACACACACACACAGCTTCTCACACTCACTGTTTTAGAGTGACACTATGCCATTCTCGAGCCCAACTGTGTTGATGATCATTTTTGTCGAGTATGTGCCATGTTGCTGTGGCAACCAGTCTGAACTGCAGACTAATTGAGGCAGAGATGAAGGGGTAAGGAGAAGGACTCTGTGTTTTAATTCTACCTAGATTTTTATCCAGGAAAGAAAGACTTTCAACTATTCATACACTCGTTCGCTGACTGTCTGGAATGCTAGTCAAGCCCACTGACGGCTCCTGCTGTTATGCTCCCTCTCTCTCTCTCACACACACACACACACATACCCATGTGAAGCAGAGTGTGTGTATTTGTATGTGTGGGCGAGCTGTTCTGAAATCCTGCACTCCTCTGAGTCATTCGCTCCATAGCACTTTTACAGAAAGACGTGATGGAGGTGAAGAGCACCATGCCATCCTGGGTTAACCCTGCTGCAGTCATGTGACTCGTTTGGCAGTGATGCTGGTCAGAGGTAGTGATGAGAATGTTAGGGCATGATACTAAAATCGGTGAGGTTCACTATTGTGCGATCACGTGTAATAATATGTCTGTCTTTTACCACATTGGATTGTATGGGATCACTGCTATGGTATGTTCTGCAATCTCAGAAAGATCGAAGCATCATTAGATTAATCATTCTGTATTTTTGGCCCCAAACATCAACACAGTGACACATTAGGAAAAAACATTTTCAGCAACACCCTATGCCTGATAGATAGCTGGTTTTTGAATTGCAGAGGGAAGACCATGTATACAAATCTAATAATATAAAGTGTCTTGAAATGTTGCCCTCGAGGAGGGGGTTTTGGGTTCCTTGGCGTGCCCACTCCATGGGAATAGACGAATGATATAAGGTTGAAATGTTCAAGGTGAGGTTGTGCCAAAGTTTCCTTGCTTTTTTTTCTCTCCATTATTAATAACAAGCTGTACTTCATACAATTCTATATCTGAACGCAAGGAGTTAATGACACACATCAGTTAATGGCTTGTTTCTCTAGCGCAGGCATTTATTTCGTATGACGTACGTGTGTGTCGTTCCATGAACATTAGGAGTTGTACACGGTTTCAGTATGCCTCTTATCGTCTTGTTGATCAAGTAATTGATATATCACTTTGCATTAGTTTTGAGGACTACGCAGTGTATTGTGCAGAAACATGTCAAGTCAAGTCAATTTTATTTATATAGCGCTTTTAACAATTGACATTGTCGCAAAGCAGCTTTACACAATAAAAAAGAAGTAAGTTTTTATGCAATGTGTGTGAATCAAGATAAGATTGGATTGTCCCTGATGAGCAAGCCGAGGGCGACGGTGGCAAGGAAAAACTCCCTGAGATGGTA
>QMIH01005119.1:0-11993 GCA_003987875.1 Clarias batrachus
TTGGGCTCATAGAGGGATTTTACAACAGCTTACTCAAAAGCGAAATCTTTAGCTTTGAATCCTAAACAGGCGACATCGGTCGACCGTCATTTTGGGGAGGCTGAAAATGAGGCCTGAGTGGCTGGCCCGTGCCCAACGCATGTTCCGGGTCTTTCCCGGTTCTGCGGATTCTTTTACCCTAACCTAACCCTAACCCTAACCCTAACCCTATCTGTCGATCGTTAGTATGGAGAGTGCTGGAGATGAGGCCTGAGTTGCTGGCCCGTGCACCACGTAGTCTCTGGGTTCATCCTGGAGCTACGGCTTTTTACCCTAACCCTAACCCTAACCCTAACCGTCAATACCCCTACCCCTTTCCCCTAACCATAACCCTACTTGGGGCCTGTGCAGGACCCTGTAGCCACGGTCATTTCTCCTAAACCTAACCCTAACCCTATAAGCTTCCTAACCCTATTCTTAATTARCCCTAATCATAACCTTTACTTTAACCCTGTTTTTTTTCAACCCTAATTTTTTATTAATCATTTATAAGTATAATTTTTTAACCCTAACTTTTCTACCTTAACTTTCCCAACCCTAATTTATTCCAACCCTATCTTACTTAAATCTAAACCCCTAAGCTTTCCTAACCMTAATYTAATCCCTTTCCACTTTWWTTCCAGCGGGGAGCTGGGCATGACCTGGTGTCGCGGCATTTCCCCTACCCTAACCCTAACCCTAACCCCCGGTGACACTAAAGACTCCAAAAGGTATATGAGTGATGAGATGTGTATTAAAAAAATAATAATAATTCAAACAAACGTGTATATATATACACATGTTTSTTTGAATTATTATTATTTTTTTAATACACATCTCATCACTCATATACCTTTTGGAGTCTTTAGTGTCACCGTCTCCACTGGAATAACTGCTGCATGCAGTTGTTGTGGAGCTGGCCTATTTTTCTTACCCTGTCAATCAAACTGAAATATGGACTGTACCTCCCAATTTCAACTGAAACTCACCTCTTGTTGCTGGACCAGACTGGCAACCATTTTCCCCTCATCCTCCTTTGGAACTGTTTGTCTCTCTTGCTCCTCCTCCTCTTCGGACTTATTTCCTGTGGCTTTCCCATCATCATCACTGGAGCTCACTAGCCGGTTCTAAAAAAAGTTGAAATGCATTTTTGATGAAAGGATTGTTAYATTTTGTATAGTGCTTATAGGGCAGTGGTGGCTCAGAGGGCTAAGGCACTGAGTTACACTTACAGTTACGCTGGGATATTCAAAGAAGGAATTTCACTGTGCTGTATTGTATCTGTGACAAAATAAATGCTTTACTTTACTTTATATAAATCACTTCATAAATATGTAAATTCAGAAAAAAAATTAATTTCTTACAAGTTTGACATGTTAAAACAGGCAGCATTAGGGCTTAGTGGTCAGCACAGACAGGTTTGTGTCAGAGTGCATGGAGTTTGCATGTTCTCCCCGTAAAGCGGTATAGACGATGAGAAAGATGTGCTAAGGCACCGAGAGCTCACCGGTCTTCAACTCTTTTTAAGCGCTTTTCCGCCCCTCTGTCTCGCTGGCTCCTCCTCCACTTCGGAATCCTGTTTAGACAGAATTATCCAATTTTGGAGTGAAAGATTCTAGAGTGTGGAAGCATTGAAACCCCATTTCTTTTAAAGAGAGCATTCATATTGAACAGTCACCCACTAATCATCCTTCTCTTTGTAAGTGATGATTTGTTTCTAAACAAATTAAAGGAGGACTGAAAGTGATCAACTGACTTGCGTTTGCAATCTTCGCCGCATGGTTTTCTCCCTCTTGCGCAGCTTGTGCACTTCTCGTGGCACCCATTCGATCTCTTCCGAATCTGATTGTGACTCCATCACTGTGGTTTTCCCATGACGTGGACCCTCCTCAGCAGACAAGCTTACTTTCTGGTAAAACAAACAAAAAAACACTTGTTCATTTGGACTTGATGAACCTTTGGTCCGAGAGCGGTCATGTCTTGTTAACATTCAATTGAATGTTATTTATACAGCACTCAACAAGGTCAGTGTCTCAAAGCAGCTTCACAAAATGAAAATTTAATATGCTGTGGAAAAAACTTTTTTTTCCTCATAGGCCCCTCTGTTGATGAACTCTCCAGGACCTCTTCTTCCTTGCTTTCTTGACCTGAAGTGGAGACTGACTCCACATCGTGGAGAGATGCTTTCTTCGATTCCTTGCTCTTTTTCTTCGCTGCATATGTGGAAACGGCCAAAGTGGATAGATGTCTGCTGCTGCCGGATCATCGGCTGTGCAAAACATTAGGGAAAATTAATACAATCCGATAGCCACCATGACATAATAGGTCTGCTATTAATTTAATGGAACCAACCATGATAAAACCGTTTAGCTGTATGTTTGTTATGGCACATGAAAGTTGCCACTTTTTTCATAGGTTTTCAAACCCAGTCGCCGCTTGGCATGGTAGAATAAAGAAATCAGAATATGCACTCTTCACAATTCTAGACTATTAAAAAAAATAATAAAAAATTTGAAGTTCCCTCACATAAGTGGCAACGGAGGAACGGAGCATATTGAAATTGGGTGCCACTCCTAAATCTATGCCTTCCCAGGCCTCCTTGAAATACTTCCCCAATTTCAAGAGGACACCTCCAGAGGAAGAGGCCTCCGAGCCGCCATCAACGTATTCCCGGATTTGAATGTACCGTTCAAACCAGGCGTACTCATCTGATGTGAGGGGTACAGCAGCTTGGCCAAAGTACCACTGGGTCTTGTGTTGTTCGACCTATTGAATCAAGAGCCATGACTCAACTTTCTTACTTTTTAAATTTTTTAATTTTGTCTAAACACTAGCATGCCCATACTTACACGAATTATGCGTGCACCGTCCTTGGCCTTTTCTGCTGTCTGCACCTCTTCCATGGTCATATTGATGACGACTCCCTTTCGGTGGCCAGTGATAGCAATTATGTATCCAACAAGGAATCCAAAAAACAATCTCAGTGCAGATTGGTGTGTTGGCCGCTTCTCGAGTTCATCTGTAAAAGACAAACACCAACACAAGAGCTAGGCATTATGAATGGTGATGGGTTTAAAGCCAAGAACATGTCCCACAATCCTGAGCCAAACATTTTTTAAATAAAAGAAAACAGCAAAACAGACAACTGCTACAATGTTCTGAGCTGTAAGGGCTACTCTCTGTATTCACTCTGAAGACATCCTAATTGTTGGAACACCACATGAGTACAAACCCAGTTTGTACATGCAAGTCGCTATAATGTAAAAATCTGCACTTTAAGATACCTGTTCCAATTACATAAATAATTACAATGAGCAGATCTCCATACCAAGTGCTGCAGCAATATTTTCAGGTGCCACCTCAATGAACAAGCTGTGTGTTCTGGCATCAACAAGTCTTTCTGAAATTAGGAACACAATTCAATATACATGCATTTCTCCATTAACGTGGTGTTAAGCAACGGAGGTAGAGGCTTGCATCTCAAACTTACCGGACTTTCATCTACGCACATCCACATCCCGCCCAATATATCTTAGGCAAGCCCTCAATTTCACCATTAGCGCGTTTCTGATCACACTGTAACTTTAGATGGCCTTTCTGTTCCATCAAGTGCAACAGTAAAAGACCTCGGTGTCATTATAGATTCCAGTCTTTCATTTGAAGCTCATGTAGATAATATCACCAGGATAGCTTTCTTTCACCTTAGAAATATTGCCAAGATAAGAAACATATTGTCACTAAATGATGCAGAAAAACTAGTTCATGTTTTTATCACCTCTAGGTTGGACTATTGTAACGCCTTACTGTCTGGTTGTTCAACTAGGTGTATAAACAAGCTTCAGTTAGTACAGAATGCAGCAGCAAGAGTCCTCACTAAAACCAGAAGATACGAGCACATCACCCCTGTCTTATCTACACTGCATTGGCTCCCTGTGAAATTTCGCATTTTAAGATATTACTTTTGACATTTAAAGCACTAAATGGTCTCGCGCCACAGTATTTGAGTGAACTGTTAGTGTCTTATGATCCGCCATGCCTACTTCGATCAAAGTAGACATGGTAGACATGATAACATACCCTTGTGCCGGAGTTGTGATTATTTGGTGATGGATTCGCTTGTTTTTTGTCAGATGATACACGCATTCTCCCAAAAAGTGCAAAAAAAAAATGGAAAAAAGTCCAGTAGAATTAAAGCGTAAAACTAGTTCATATTGTTATTTAGTATAAATGGGAAAAATATCATTATAAAAATAAAATATAATTTCACGAGCATTTGGGGGTACAACTGGCAGATCTGGTGGATGTAGTTGCTGTGGGCATAAGAAGGGCAGGCATAGATGCAGAGGGGTTTGCTCATAAACATAAAACAGACACAGGGCTCTATAGTTTTGAACAGGTTAAGAGCTTACACAGACTAAGAGCTTACACAGGCTAAGAGCTTTACATAAAGAGACATGGAGCTGGAACTAGACAGAGACTAGAGACAAGTACGAGACAGGACTAGAGACAGATGAGAGACTGGGCGAGATGAGAGACTGGGCGAGCAGGTTAGTTGTTAATAGTGTTAGTATCCTATCTGGTTATTGTAGGAATGGATGCTGACCTGACCTGGTTAGTATCTAAGATTGTTAGTGTCTTACCGGTTTAGTAACTGAACTGAGAGGGGAACAGTCACACAAAAAGGCTAACCATACAAGAGGCTAATCCAAACTAGCGGTTAAACCTACTAGAGGTCAAACCCATTAGCAGTCAACCCTACTAGAGGCTAACCTACAGAAGGCTAAACCTACTTGCAGCTAGGGCCTATTAGTGGCTAAACCAGATAGCGGCTAAGCACTCATGTGGCTACACTTAACTCCACTTGCAGGTACCTAAACATACAGGGAGCTAAACAAGAGGAAAGCAAACACTGGAGACACACAGAACAGTACTTACATAACACAAGAGACCCAGAGACACACACATACTTAAACAGAACAGCTCCACGACTCAGAACACAATGAACATAAACATAACTCAGCTAGAGCCTTCTTTAGACCGATGTCAACTTACAACAAACACAAATTAAAACTAAAGCAAACTAAAGGAATGCCTACATGACAAATAATAAATATTTATTTAATACAAACTGCTATTTATAGAAAGTCTAATAAGCTACCTCGATTCCAGTGAGCACTCTTGTCACCTGACCGAGGTGCATTCTGGGAAACTGAGTCTTCAAACAAAAACTACAAAAACAAAACATATGGGGCAAACAGTGCTCTCTAGTGGAGAACCCTCACATTGGGCTCTGGGAATTTTTGCCCACTGAGGAGAGATTTTCTACTCTGGGACCCTTAGTAAATATGGGCCCAGGTCTCTGGCTTCATTCCAGGTGTTCTAGCCCTTTCATGTAGTGCAATCTCTTCTCGTCTGTATGCACATTGCAAGGATCCATCAATGGGTCTGCAGTGTAGGAGTACAAATGTATAAAATGTTAAATCTAGGTTCCAACAGAATAGTATATAAACTGAAAAGTTATGTACATTGGGTTTTACATTTTGAGGTAAAGATTATGAAATTCTAAGGACATCAAATCTGTTAACCCAGGTGTCTGAGACATTAACCTTTTTGTCTTCATGTACTTCCTGAAGTACATGTAAGGCCAGGCTGTGCCTTCGTCTCTATGATAATGTGAAGGTCTGGGCGATACTGTCAGGCTGATTACATTAGCACCTCTGCATTTGAAAGGCAGTGTTATGCTGATGAGATCAGGGCTGGRGAACTTCCGKKACCAGGCTGATTCCTGWACTACWCTAWGCTTTGTTTAGATTGTCTCCACCTCTTTGTATCCCTCCCCCTTGTAAAGTATAAACTCTCCAGAACGGAGTTATAAGTTTAGACTTGGATGACTGCAGTGATGCACGGCGAGTTTCTCAATAAAGAGTAACTTCTGCTGGAAAGATATCCCAATGTCTCCTGGTCTCTGATTCCACAAAGGGAAAAAAGTACACAACAGCAGTAACCTTCAGGTGGATTATTTTACATTTATTTTAATCAGATTTCTAAGCATGATGTCATCAAATAAATAGGTCAAAACAGATTTATGAATAAATAAAAATAAGCTTGTGTGATTTAACAAATTCAGCAAAAGAAATCCATTTGTGTGTGCAACTCCTTTCACATTTCCTCCTGCATATTTCATACTCTGTAGCATTAAAAGTTACTCTTCCATCGTCCTACTTTTCATTCTTTTTACTTTTGCTTTTTTCATTTCTTTAAAAAGCATGCACATCACTGCTAGACACAAACACACACAGCACCATATGTAAATTTTATTCTCTAATGAAATATTACATTCATGCTAATAATATACAAAGTAATCT
Source organism: Clarias batrachus (assembly GCA_003987875.1). Taxonomy (NCBI): domain Eukaryota; kingdom Metazoa; phylum Chordata; class Actinopteri; order Siluriformes; family Clariidae; genus Clarias; species Clarias batrachus. The sequence continues at coordinate 6,384 of QMIH01005119.1, forward strand.
ATTAGATTTTAAACATTTAGTAAATTCAGAAACAGTTTGAAATCCTATTTATTTAGCCAAACATTTTTGTGAATAGATTAGCCTGTAACGACACGGGTCGCTTGAGGGGCAGAGCTGTGCTTAAACTGTTCAGAACTGCAAGCTGTTACCACACGGAGTTCTGAACAGGCAAAAGGATGGCCATTTATACACATGGTTGCTAGGCAACGTCGCCGTCAGGCAATCAGCCTGAATGAGCCACACCTGACGGCGTGTTTATTTAAGGGTCCTGATACCAGCGCACTTCGTGTGATTATTTAGGGTTAGGGTTAAGGTTACCTTAGCACCGGTGAAGGTATCAGGGCCAAAGAAATAAAATAAAATAAAAGACAGATAGACAGACAGACAGACAGAGACAGCTGTTTAGAGACAAAGGCAAAGACCCAGCCTCTGTCTGTTTAAGGCGAGAGCGAGTGAGAGAGAGAGAGATAGAGAGAGTGGCACGCAGCAGTACAGAGTGCGTGCTCAGTACAGTTTATTGGTGCACGAAGCACAAACTCTCTCTAAGGTAAGGGCGAACACTCCGAGAGGATAAGTTTTGTTTTGTTTACCAGAGCCCTGTCCATTCTCGCGTAGACGGCAAAGCTCTGTTTTTTTGTGTTTTCACTTTGCATTTATTTTCCTTTTAAATTTCTTAATTAATATTCCCACAGTATCTCCAAACGGGAAGGTCTTCCCGTGTGTATCACAAGCACTCTCACTAACTCCTATTTCATTGACCCRCTCTAACGCCCAGCATAAGGGCTCTTATAATTAAAAACATTGCGTGGTGCAGCACCATAGGGTTAGGTAAAGGAGCAGATCTGGGGGACTCATGGACGTAGAGTATTCTGGTGAACTGGTATGTTTAGATGCTGTCTTCCCCACTCTCATTGGTCACTCAGGTGTTTTGATGGTGGAGTGACTGGTTGCTTTACATCCCAGTTCCACCCTCATGTCTATGTTTTCTTCTGGCTTTTAGTGATGACGTCTTTCTTAGTCCTGTTTGAGTTACTGCTTGTACACTGCACTAAATATACATTCAGCTCATACATTAAGTGACTGTGACCATATCTAACTATTGTTGCATAGAATGAGGTTTGTGGAATTTTAATCTGATTACTTACATTGTACTCATGAATGACAAACTTCACAGTTGGACTGCAGAGCAGGAAAGTTTAAAATGACCAATACCTATGTCCTCCTCAAATCTAACTATATATTTGCTAGCTTGTTTTGTTTTGTTCATATTTACATCTTACCCTCTAGTCTGACCAGTTTCCATGCTGATAGAAAGGGGTTTACATAACTTATTTAACATAAAGTCCAGCTGTGTGAAGCATCCCCGGTGTTGCTGTGTTGAACTACATGAGGAATTCAGGTTGTGTGGTTGCTGTCTGACCAATTACCCGTTTATCCTGTGACTAAGTTTAGGTGAATGGTCCTGTTGATTTCTTTGCATTATTGAAATAACAGATTTATTTTTGCCCAAGAGATTATGGAGAGACAGAGAGAGATACAGACAGGTAGAAAGAGAGACAGAGAGCAAAATTGACAAACAAAGAGAGAACTGGGATTTTCATGGAGCCATCTGGAGCCTTTGGGAAAGGAGCCATACCAGTAGCGGGTATAAAACATACACACACACACACACACACACACACTCAATCAATCAATCAATCAATCAATCAATCAATCAATCAATAAAACACAATGGAAAGTCTTTATCTTGAGATAGAAAACACTTCATTCTGACAATATGGAGAACAAAGGGAACAAAATAGTTACACTGTATTCTATTGTAAGACAGCATATAGACCATCTGTCTGTCTGCCTCTCTCTAAGTCAATGTCATTTTCATTTAGAAAATCTTATTGATGTGAATGTTATTATATGATGTTAAATTATGTTRAGTTTATTATACAACACATTTATATGAAACAAACATGAAACTGTAAAATATAAATATACATTAACTGATTTATAACGGGAAACTATAATAAATCTAATGAACGGATTCAAATTTTGTAGTATTGCACAAAATCAAGCAAAAATAAAATGTACAAATCACATAGAAATTGTTTATTTTCCATTTTTACATGTAAATATAGTTAACCTAACAGAGCTCCAGCGTTCATAGATTCACAAAGAACAGAATAATGTGCTATTATTAATAAATAATATTATCATAGCACATTAATTTTTAAGTAATAAATAAATCAGTTATAGAATGGGTTTGTCATTCACATTACTGTGTGTAGAGAAGAAAGTGTTTTAATTTCTGCTTCCATTGAATGAGTCACTGTAAGGGACCACCCCTAGAGGGCACTGTGTGCATGAATATTTTTATGTTTGTAGTTTTGTTGGTAGACTCAATTTTCCAGAAAGCACCTCGGTCAGGTGGTGATGGAGCTCATTAGAGTTGTTGGTTAAAAAGCTGTTCGTTCTAGGAAACGAGCATTAATAATGTCTAGTGGTCATTTCTTTTGTTTGGTGTTGTGTTGTGTTGAGTTGGCTCTAAATGCTTGTAATCTGTACTTTTGAGTATTTCCTTTTGTCTTGTGTAAGTATTGTGTAGTGTGTCTCTAGTCCTCTTGTGTCTAGTTTTTAATGTTTCTAGTTTCTCCCCTAGTCTTCTCCCCTGTCTCCCCTGTCTTTAGTCTGGTCTGTGGTTTTGTGTAGTCTCTAGCTTGTGTAAGCTCTAAGCCTGAGTGTTGCGCTTAAAATAGCCTGAGTGTTTAGTTAAAGAGCCAATGTTTAGAGTTTTGTTTATTTTTTTATTTTTGTTTTGTGTCATGTTGTTAACATGACCGTCATGTTTGATGTGCCTGTCTCTTCACCCCATGTACTAGTACATTTCATTATAATTGTCAAACCACACAAGCCAAAAAAAAAAATTGCATCCAATCCATTCATCACTGTGTGAAGAAATCAGAGCACTGAGAAGAAACTCAACAAGCATGGGGAGATCGTGCAAACTCCTTGTCATTCAAATGTATGAATGTGGAAAGTGTTAGAATGACAGACAGACAATTAGCAATGCAAAACAACTAAACTAAAAGTGATATAGATCCTGTTCCAATCTAGATTTTAAGATGGTCATTTGAATTCTAATATAGATGAGATATGTCTGACAGCTGTTTATCATCTGTTCCAGAGAGTTGATATTCGATGGTAAAGACCAGTCACCCTTGTGTTTTAATCTTCAGAAAGCAGAGTCAATATTATGATCAACACACACACAAATACATATGTAACAACTTTTAATGTAAARTTCATTTCCAGCTCAGACTCCCTGATTAACATGTAGTGTAATAAACAGTAGCATTAGATCAATAATCACTAAAGGAAAAAGCTAGGGTTAGGGTTAGATTTGTGCAGATTTGCTGACTAGTGAAAGTGACTACAGTGAGAGTATACCCATGCTTCATGGGTTTTATATTATATCCTAAAACCAACCCCATCTACCAGCAACACCAAAATTTCCCAGTCACCCWCAGTGTTCCATCTGAAGACATCCATCCATTATTTGTCAAACTGACAATCTAATTGTGAGGTGCTCTAAAACATGCTTGCTTTTTAATAGCAAACTTGCACGGCTCATTATCTTTATATCTCTGAGAGGAGAAGAGAGAGAGAGAGAAAGAGAGAGAGAGAATAGAGGACGTAAGCTGTTACCCACTGGAAATTTCCCATGGAATTTGTTTGCTTTGTGTTTAGATATTAGCTGCCAGGTTTTGATTTAATTTTGCACATGCAGCAATTACAGCAGCCTACAAAAGCATAAAATCCCTACAGATGAGGAACTGAGAGAGGCGTTGATTAGCTTTCATGTCCTTCTGTATTTCTCCTTTATTTTATCCCCTGCTCCTACTGGGATCAGTAAACTCAGACAATTTTTAATAATATGAGGATTTAGGTTATTAAGCTTGATGTATAGTTTCATCAGAAGTATTATTTTCCAGAGCTGAAAGTGTGTAAAGGTTGAAGCTCAGGAGAGAAAGTGGAGCATGTGGAACAGAATTACAATGAATGCAGTGGAATTAAATGCTTTGCGCTTCTTCAAAGAAAGGAAGTGTCTGAATGAGTATTTAACCCTAGCCTATTTAGCTGTTAGTGGGACCATCAGTACAGCTGAACAGTGCAATGTTCATGATATTAACAAGATTAGAATGGCTCAAACTGACTAGGTCTTCCTCCAGAACTCTTTGTGACAATTCCTCATCATCCTCACATCTCAATGATGTTGTGTGTTTTCTTCTGGCTCTCCCTTTTATTTAAGCTCATATATAGTCCCCACTTGCACTCTGCACTATATATACATTCACCTTATACATTATTTGATTGTGCCCATACCTAACTGTTATCTCTCCTTATATTCTGTTCTCTTCTGTGGTCTGCCTGGGATACGTGTGGTGACTGGGGATGGTACCATGAAGACGGTCCTAGGGTTATGGCCTCGGCTGATGCAGACAGCTGTTCTCTGAGGACTTGTGACTGCAGTTCCTCGATAGTTCAGGACTGGAATTTCCTACTGTATACCTGAGCCTCCATGTCCTGTTATACTGAACTTCCAGCCTGCTTACACACAGTATGAGTGCAGATCAATCCCTGCTCTCCGTTATCACCCAGATGAGGATGGGTTCCGTGTTGAGTCTGGTTCCTCTCAAGGTTTCTTCCTATTGCCATCTCAAGAAGGTTTTCAGCACCTTCTCCCTTGGCTTGTTCATCAGGGACGATCTGATCATCCTGATTCATACACATGCACATTTCATAAAAACTTCCATCATTTTCTTTTGATTGTGTAAAACTGCTTTGCGACAATGACAACTGTTAAAAGCATTATACAAAAAATTGGAATAAAAATTTAATAAGCAAGAGGATCCTAACCATAAACAAGGGAATAAGTCCAGGTCGTATGTTAACTAAGCTCAGAAAAATAGAGACAGGCAGCAGCAGGTATAGAGACGAACGTAAAAAACTTGAGCAAAGGAAAATGCAGGATGAGAAAAAAGACTAGCAGTACAAGATCATGAACAAGAATTAGTCACAATAACACCTGATAATATTGAAGCAGAAAACAACAAAGCTTCAAGTTCAGTGCATTTTCATGTGCAGAGGACAGGAAATAGAGAAAAGCATTTTAATATTCATTTAATGTTAATGCCCTCTAGTGGTGATGTGTGATATCCTTCTGTAAAATGTAAAGGAAGAGAAATGTAATTTCTTTTATTTTTATTGGGAAAATATACAAAGTTGTAAATCTGCACTGTACTACATGATAAGTCTTTATAAAGCACTTTTCTCAAGATGAAATGACAAAGTGCTTAGTAGTCAAGTCGGCTTTTATTGTCATTCCAACCACATACAGTTCAGTACACAGTGACACAAAACAACGTTCCTCCAGGACCAATGTGCTACATACATGCAAACAACATGCACATGTGGACAAAATTGTTGGTCCCCTTCGGTCAATGAAAGAAAAACTCACAATGGTCACAGAAATAAGTTTAATCTGAAAAAGTAATAATAAATAAGAATTCTATGAATGTTAACCAATGAAAGTCAGACATTGCTTTTCAACCATGCTTC